>JAMQGT020007905.1:0-199139 GCA_024447675.2 Pterophyllum scalare
TACTTCGTTCAGTTACGTATTGCTAACGTTTTCTGCCTCAAGCTCGTTTTTCAGACGTTGCCGTGGAAACAAGGCTGTCCCAAATCTTCAGTCCACCTTAAAAACTCAGAGAGCCGCCACTGTGCATGGTTGAGAAATTAATGAAGAACAGCTTCCTGTGAGTGTCTGTGTTGGGGGGGGGGGGTGAGTCACAATGTTTTATTGCATGTGTGTGTGTGTGTGTGTGTGTGTCTGTGTGTGTGTCTCTGTGTGTGTTGTTTGGAGGCACAAAGGGCCCTCTGAAGCTTTTCCTTGGACTAAAATATTCAGTTTTCTTGAATCAAATCTGGGTCATCTTCCAGGAAAGAGGAGGAGGAGACGCAAACACGGATTTTACAGGAAACATCTGATTTGATTTCTCTGGAAAAAGTTCAGTCCAACTTTATTTCTTTAGAGCTTAAAGGGACAGTCCGTCATTTCATTGGCGCATTCAGCTCAGAGCAGCTCTGCACGACTATCAGTTCGCAGTAATCCTTCTTTAGCCGATCCTCGGCGCCGCCCCGGTTCGTCCCCCGAGCACGCAGCGCCGCATGCTGTATGCTGATGATGTGATGCTCTGCATCCATGACGCAGCTTCATCCTGTCCCGTTAACAGCTCAGACCAAACTCAGGCTTTAGATTTCTGCTCCTTCTGAAGTCGCTGATCAACGATTACATTTTAAAACAATTCACCTTACTTTGCTTTAAAGTTCCAGACTTTTGTCTTCTAACATCTAATCTCAGACTCTCAACTTTAATGTCAGCAGGTTACTTTGATTGATCAGGATTTTCAAATCAGTCTTTACTGCCACTCTGAGGTTTTACGCCTTAGAGACTTTCTACAAATGCTTCATATAAAGATCTGAATAAAGTTTAATATGAGTCAAAATTCACACGTCAGTTTTTATGTAAAAACTTGATTTTGTTTAGCTTCAGAAATCGGAACTATTTTGACTTCCTGTTCCTGATGTTCCTCGTGTTTGCGTCTCTTTGCGTTACGATGAAATATTCAGAGCGTCCTCCAGGACCGCCGGATGGACGCCGGTGGTCTGCAGACTCTGCAGCAGCCTCTCCACCGTCGCTCGCTTCCCTTCGGCCCGCCTCCACAGAACCAGCCCGGCGAGCGCCGCCGCCTGAGTACTGAGGCTGTGATCGGACCGGCAGCGAAACAGCGCCTCCGCCGACAGACCCAGGTCCAGCAGCACCGACTCCCACTCGGCGCCGAGCCGCGACGCCAACCGGGACAGCTCCCGATCTGACGGAGCCCGCCGGAGAACTGAGTCCGGGAGCCGACAGGCGTCTGCAGACAGACGGACAACGACAAGGTCAAAGGTCATCTCGAAATTACTTCGAAAACTTTTACTTTTAAAACAGAAACTTGAACTCAGCATTTTAACTTTAATTATTCATCATCAAAGAAATTCCGATTCTTCACCTCAAAATCTGGATTTAATCTCGACCTTTATTTCTACGTCACAGCTTTGGTTATTTTTAATCCCAAAATCTGGATTTAATTTCTAACAATAACATTGCAAGACAAAAAATCTTATTCAAGCTGTCACAAATTCACAATTCAGACTTTATCAAAAACTCAGAATGAGCACATTTATGTTTTCTTTCATCAAAAACTGTGATTTAGGAATAAATCCAGACTTTAATGTTGATTTAATTCATTATTCTAAACATTAAAATGTTCATTTCAGTTCATTTTTTTATATCAGGCAGATTCAGGTTTCTCTGGGAAAAATTTTTTAAAAATTTATTTCAGAGCTGAAATTTATTTTTCAAATATGAAATAAAAATATAAGTTTATCCTGATATTTCTCAAAATCCAGGCTTTTATTTCTATGTTCTTTAGTCCAGGAACCAGCTCAGGTTTCATAACTGCAGATTTCCTAATCAAATTTACTCTGATTACATTTGTGTTTAATAAATTTTAAATTTCTGAATTTAGACTTTTAATTTCATTTGAGTTTAAATTTGTCATTGATTTCATAATTTAATGTCATATTTATGATTTTTAGCTCAAAGATTTCAGGTATGAACAGTTTAAAAATCTGAAACTCTAAACTTTTGTTTTTGAATCACTTTAATTTTTAATCTTTGATTGATTATGACACATGTTCAGAAACCTTCTGTCTAATCAACGTCCTGTCATCCTGTATATGCATTGATTGATTATTGATTGATTGATTGATTGTGTATGTGGGACCCTGAGCCCGCTGATGCTCCGTTTGTTTGTACGGAGGGCTCGAGTTGCTCAACCAGCCGGGGTCACAGGCGGTGAAGCGTGGTCACGGCGACCTCACAGGAAAACATGACGACAGCAGCTCGTAGTATTTTTTTCTGTTGTTGTGAATGCTGCCGTCCAATGAATGAGAAGACCAAACCGCGCAGCCCCCGCCACCGCCACCGACTGCGTTCAAATACTGAGAACTGAAGTTACAGCGAGGACCCGTGACATCAGAACAAATAAAGTTTATTTAAATACTCAGAACACAAATAAGCATCGAGTGTTTTTGTCTTTTTCTGCTTCTATTGATGAGCTCACAGCGTCCACATGCTGTGAGCCCACCAGGGTCCATCTAAAAACCTGGAATTTAAGGAGAACTCGCTGAGACTCACAGTCACAGTTTTACTGCCAATATTAACATTAAGATATCTTAAATTATGGAGAATGTGAGATATGTAGAATATAAAATATTACAAATATTTATAATATTATAAATTTATAATACATTATGATAATCTATGAAGGCCATAACACGAAAACTACATGAGCTTTAAGTAACTTTTTCATGTAACGACGTCCCGACTTCGGCTGCCTCCAACAGTCTGTTCACGCTCCGAGGACCCCCGAGCCTCTTCTCCTGCTCCCAGCACCGACTCCAGCACTGACTCCAGCACAGACTCACAGCACTGACTCCAGCACTGACTCCAGCACACTGACTCCAGCACTGACTCCAGCACTGACTCCAGCACAGGCAGAACTAAAAGCTGATCTGAGGATCTTTAAACAGGATTTAGAGAAGATGCTAGATAGCAAGCTAGAGGTCAGCCTGTATCTGACCCTGGGAGCTTCATCACGCACATGTCAGCTGTGGGTCAGTATGTTGGCCAACATACACATACATACACAACACGTGACAACAGAGCAACATGACAGAGCAGGACACTGTGCATGACTCAGCACCTTTTTGGTTGATGCTACTGAGTGATGGGGGCGGGTAGACAGTAAAATCAACCAGACAGTAAAATGTCAGCAGAAACTGCTGTGGGGCGATTGTCTTTTTCAATTCAATTCAGTTAAATTAAACTTTATTTATATAGAAAACAGTCGCCTCAAGGCGCTTTATACTGTAAGGTAAAGACCCTACAATAATAGAGAAAAAAGCCAACTGTCAAAACAACCCCCTATGAGCAAGCACTTGGCGACAGTGGGAAGGAAAAACTCCCTTTTAACAGGAAGAAACCTCCAGCAGAACCAGGCTCAGGGAGGGGCAGTCCTGTGACCGGTTGGGGCTGAGGGAAGAGACAGGACACTCCAGCACTGGTTGCTGCATTGCTTCACGCTGCGGGAAGGTTCCTGTTGTGTTGCTGGTTGGGTTTTAAAATTTATAGTCAATCATAGGTTACTGACTGTCAGTTGCTTCCATCTGCATCAGGTAATCAGCAGGTAAAGTTACCATGGTGATGGATTTCTGAGTGATGCACTGAGACTGTGTGTGAAGTGGGCGTGGTTCCCCTCTCACAGGGCGGCCTCTAAAATCCAAACCTGCTCCACAGCTCTGGGGTCAAAACTGCACCCACAGACGGGACGACTGACCCGTCGTCTGTGGAGCAGCTGCACGGCACTCAGGTGAAAAAGTGAACACCTGCTGGCTTTGAGGAAACGAACTACCAGATTAATAGTGATTTGTACTTCAATGATTTGTTTTAAGAATCCAAGTTATGAGGTTACCGTTTTTAATCTGAGCTTCGGGGAAAAGATTTTAGGATTAAACTTGAACTTAAAGTCGGAGTTTTTGCATTTTAAAGTCCCAGTTAGGACAGAGATGACAGGGCGGTGTTAGTAAACGAGGATCAGGACTCGCTCATCGATCTCTGTCAGCGTGTCAGTGGGAATTTTCCTGGAAAATCAAATAATCCGAGAACAGCTGCAGCAGGAAAATTCTAGGAAACAAAAAGCAGATAAAAATAAAAAGAGGGGAATCTGAGAGGCTCCGACTGCTTTAATGTGACTGAGAGACTGAAAACCCTCCACGGAGGAGGAGGAGGAGGAGGAGGAGGAGGAGGAGGAGGATGGTGGCTTGTTTTCCAGCCCAGGCCTCCCTCCCTCCTCCTTTTATTGCCTTCCTCCTGCTTTCCAAGAATCTGGCAGCAGCCTCCCAGCCGGATGTTTGGGATCACGTATATCACATGATGGTGATCCTGGATAATCCCCAAACATCCTCGGAGCAGACCAGGAGATCGGGAAGCTCCGGGAACCTGCTCAGACCTTCAGTCAGTTCTGTCTGTTCTCCTGTCTGTTCTGCTCAAAGTTCTCGGGTTCTTTGGTTTGAATCACCGTTGAAGTCGGACAGGACACCCTAAAACCCCAGACTTCAGTTAGACCTCTGTAACCTGGACCTGGTCTGATGTGGTCTACATGGCCCCGATCTGTGATCTCTGACCTATCTAAAACAAAGCCTTCAGCTGCTGACCTGTGACCTGTGACCTGGGTCTGGGTCTGGTCTGATGCGGGCACACACTGGGCAGTAAACGCCTTAAAGCACCTGTGTCACGTGTTTCAGGCGGCGGAACTTCCGGGTTTGTGTAGAGACTGGTGTTCGGTCTCACCTGTGGGTCGGGGTTCAGGTGGGGTCTGAAGCTCCTCCAGTAGCCGATCCCGGACCCAGCTGAAGTCCTGCAGGGACCGCAGGAAGGCGTGGAAAGCCCGGGGCCCGCGGCTCGGCAGGAGGTCCAGCAGCCGGAGGGTCTTCTGTCTCTCCGAGGACCGGGACTCGATGTCCTCCACCTGCGCGTCCGTTAAAATGTCCTCCTGGTACAGAAACGGAACGATAGTGTCGCTGACCAGAAGCTGACCGGACAGTTCCAGTCGGTGTTTCCGGAGGACGGCTTTGTGCACCGGGTCCATATCACCTAAATCCGACTCGTTAGCTCACATAACCAACCAGTTCCCCACCATTAAACTAGTCTTTTGTGTCAGCTGGTCGCCCGGACAGCTACCTGTTGTGTGCTCTGTGTTATTGTTCCCGGGTGGAAACAAGCAGGCGGAACCAAAGTCTTATTGTCACGTTGGCTAACAAACGGCTAATAAAATGTTTGTATTTATCAAATAAGATGATTTCTGAAAACGTAAATCACGCCGCAGTTTGGCGGAGCTCTCCAGCCTCTCAGAGCTTTGAATATTATTTATTAATACGCTTTCATAGAAAATCAATCCGCGAGGAAACCTCAAATAAGGAAATCATTCAATTAAGTTCGGCTTTCCAGAGCATCGAGCAACGCAACAGGAGCTAAAACCCAAATCACTGATTAGAAATGTAACACATCTGACAAACTCACCAGGAGGCAACAAACTGACTGAGCTTAATAATTTGACTCTATCCCCAAACTCAAAGATCTGTCTGAGAGCCTTAATTAATAAAAACTGCAGATCCGTTTACAGTGACCAGGAATCTTAGCTGATATTATCATTAATAATCTCTAACTCATATTTTTATTTCATTCCTGTTGATCTGATGAAGGACAAACTTCAAACAACGAACATTAAAATTTATTTTTATTTACCATGTTTGGCAGTGACGACGAGTCAGACTGAAAATAAAAACCTTTTCACAACGTGAACACACTTCTGTCTTTATGTGTTTAAGTTCCCGTGAGAAACGAGCTCCCGTGGATAATCCTGAAATCCCACTTTGGCTTAAATGTCCAAAAACATGAAACATTATACATGAAAAAGAAAATGTGAAATTTGAAAATTCACATTTTTATTTTATTTACATTAAATGTTCAAGAATAAGAAAAAAAGAACGGTTTCACACAGAAAAATCATTCATAACCACAAAATGAAAATGATTACACAGGCAGATTCTAACAGCTGACTGTTGCACCCTGTTTTTATCTTTATTACTTAAAGCACGGGGGGGGGGGGCATTTGTTTCAATCCTGAAATTGGAAATGAACTAATTACCTTCAATGATATGATCTTTCTATAAACACGTTACAGTTTTCCCGGCACACTCGGGCTTCCATACACTAACCCAGAGAAACTGAATTAAACCTACTGAGTTTTATTATTTGCTTTATTGCTTTCTGAAAAGTTTCATTATTATTGCAGAAACTTTGCATTTTTTCCACAATAAATAAATTTATTTTTAAAAAAACACACCTGGGCTTCCATACAAACCAACCTGTCTGCCTGAATCAATAACAGCGTGAAATATAAACTTCTGAATGGACACCAATCATTGATGAGGCACCAAGGTTTGTGATCTCCTGCTGGGGGGGGGGGTGATCACTTTATGTTTACATGTTTCAAAAACGTGCCAGAAACACAGACACTCTTCATCATCCGGCCAAAGAAATCGAAGCTGAAGCAGAAACAAGCGTCCTGATTGGCCCTTCATACACACGCCCCGTTTACCTGAGCAGTCACATGACCTAACAGCCCCGCCCCCGCAGAACAGGAAGAGCGACGCTGAGCTGTGATTGGGCGTTTGAGACTTCAGGTGAACTGATTTATTTATTTAAAGAAAGTCGAGCGAAGGTGAGGCAGACTCGAGACAAATTCAGCCTTTTAAAAGTGAAAAAAAAACCTCATTTCTAACGAATCGCAGATATGCGTGAAATATTTTTATGAAGTGGTCACGTGTCTGCTGGATTAACGAGGCAACCCCAGGTTTAAACAGGAACCACAAAGGTGGACGGTTGTTATACCTGAACACGTTTATAACCGGGTGTTTCCACGAGGAGACGGCACATACACCTGTCTGCTTAAGGATTTAATCCAAATGAAACCTCTTTAATAAAACTATTAAATTATTTTTATTAAATTCCCGGGATTTTCTTCTACATAAAGGGCCAAAACAGTAAGCAGGATGATGATGATGAGATGTGATGAACACCAGGCTCAAAACCTATGAACTATTACTAAAACTATGAACACCCGGTCTGATTTTTGAATGGAGGTCGGTGGCTCGTTGCTGCAGTCTGAGTTTGTGTTGTTTGACTGAGCTGTAAACGTGTGGCTTCCCACCGCCTGCACCTTTGTTTCCCTGCGCTGTGATTGGCTCAGAGCTGCAGAGTACTACACGCTGCAGGTACAAGGTCTACCACAAGAAATGTGCGGCCAGGAGAACGTCGGTTTGTTTTGACACAGCGAGGAGACCTCGACTCCCCGCCTGCCCGTCAGCCAATCAGAGGGCTCAATTTACCTGCGTTTACAGGTGGGATCGACAGGTTCACACGGGGAGAGAAAATGTGGAAGATTCAACCATTTCCTGAGTTTTTTTTCTCGCTGTTAAATAATTCCTAAGAAACTTTCCAACATTAAAAGGTAAAAAATTTTCTTTTTAAAAATTAGACGATCAATAAAAATCTTGTGGAACAGCTGGCCTATCAATCCAGAGGTTTTTAAAACTAAAGAATATTTTTAGGTTCGAGGTTCTTCAAACTGATTTCTTCTGTTTTTACTTCTGTAAAATTGTTTGCATATTTTACATGATTTAAAAAAAAATCAATAATTTTATGGGAAAAATAATAATTTGATCAGTAATTAGAATAATCGACTGGCTGCATTCAGAAAATACAGAAACTGCTGAAACAAGTTTCCAATAATAAATCAATAATGGATCATTATTCATGTTTCAGTGAGTTTCAGCACCTACGGAAATTAAAGATTTGCTGTTTTTAATTTAAATAACGTGAAGTTATGGAGGACCAACACGGTCAAAAGTCCCCGAATAAATGAAAAAGTCCGTGCACGAAATTATTCAAAACACATGAAATTTATTATGAGATGGGACATTTTTCAGTATTACTTTATTTTGTATTAATGCCGCCATTTATTTACTATTATTCAAAGAAATACATTTATATTTTGTAGCTCTTCTGTTCTTGTCTTTGCATTTCCCTCCATACATATATTTTCCAAACGTGTTTATTTCAACAGCTTCGTTTTAAATTCTTAAAAAAAAATACAGAAAATATATTTAAAAACAACTTTAAAGCTCAGCGTCTCTCTGAAGCCCCGCCCCACGTTGTGTTTTGGTTACTTTTCAGTCATTTAGCAGTTTGATGTTTATGCAGTTTCTTCTCACACCAGACTCCGTTCAAAAAAAAAAAAAAAGGTCATTTTAGGGAATATTGTTCAAACCTGGTTTTTAAATCTACGGCAGAACAAACCTGAGCTAAAAAAATAATTTAGGTGTTTTTTTAAAATGTTTTTTGGTGAAGGTAAATAAAATATTCTTGATTTTATGTATAAAAATAAAGACTGCTGTTACCCTATAGTGGCACATTTTCCCATCTTCATCACGCAAAGGCTCAACAGACAAAATAATGATCACTTTATTAAATAAATGTTATTTGTAATATAACGTTTCATAGAACCGTGGTTACATCAGCGACTCTTTAACAACTGTAAACATTTCCACCATGAGGGGGATTACTTCAGATTTAAAAGGTCCACCTTAAAATCAGCACATGGGCTCTCTGTGGGTTCAGATGTGAGCCCAAAGAGGCGCGCACATTTTTCACCGCTTTAAAAGCGATGAGCATATAATGTCGGCGGGTGGGGGGGAGTCGGAAGGGAAAAAACGAGGCGTTAAGTCACCACAGAGCAGAGAGGTAGCTGTGATCAGGAGGGGTCATGTGATGTGGTATTTCCTGCTGACCTTTAACCTCTGCTTCCACCGTGATCGGCTGCAGACCCACGGAGCGCGTCGACAGTAGTCACTGCTGCTTATTGCACGTCCCTGTAAAGCAGGGTACGATCTGATTGGTCAGTGGTGAGACAACATCAGTCCCTACACATTGTAGGTGTAGTCTGTCAGGTAGTCCTTCAGTCTGGTGGGTAGCGGCAGATCCTGGACCCGCCGCGTCCTCCGGTTGATGGCGATGCGACAGAGGTGCTGCAGGGACGGCGTGGTGGTGTACACGGGTTTGGTGAGCAGCAGCTGCACCGTGCCGTTGGGTAGCGCCGCAGAGGGCTGAGAGTTCGATGCCGCCGCCTTGTCGCTGCTCCTGGATAGCTGGACGTAGTACTCGACCAGGTGGACCACGCTGTCGAACTGCTTCAGTTTGGGTCTCACCAGGACCACCGAGTCCAGCTTGAACTTGCCGTGTTTGAACTCGATCCGCAGGTTGGTGGGACCCGCCGATGTCATGGCGGAGATGGTGAACAGGTAATCCCTCTGAGAGCTGTCCCGCAACAGGAAGGTGCCCTCAGAGGTGTCCTGCAGGATCTCTTTGGCTTCATTAGCGGTGAGACTGCCCCAGTACCAACCTGACGCCACAGACAGGAAGCAAGAAAATTAAAGGCAGATGTTAGTTTTAATGTCCATGTTTTTATTCTCTACAAGAGCAGCTTTGATCGAGCCACAGTTATTAAAAATGCTTCTTTATCTGATACTGGGCCTCTGATCATCCTGTCTGAAACGAGCTGTCCCTTTAAAAGCCCCGCCCTAAAACCCCACTTTCTTCTGATTGGCCAGCTTCTGGCAGCCTGCCGAGGGGCTGTACTGTACTGTCTGTATGAGGTGGACATGCTCCACCTGCAGCAGATGACATTTTGTTAATATCAATAAAGTTTGAAATAAAGTGCTCCATAAACAGTTTCTTCAGTAAAGCTGTGCTGGTCTTTGTAGCTCACCGACCCCCACGTGGCCCTCTGAAGCCCCGCCCCACATGGCCATCTGAAGCCCCGCCCCAATAATAATAATGGTGTCTGAATAATGTCTGTGTAGGTTCTCAGTGATGCAGGTCATAGCAGTCTCTGGAGCTTGGAAAAAGAAAAAAAGAGGGGTGAAATTGGACAAGATTCAGCTGTACAGCTGCCCCTAAAGGTCAAAGGTCACTCTTTGAGGATGCCAAAGTTCACATTTTGGACCGGGAAGACAGATGGTTTAAAATAGGAGTAAAAGTAGCATCTATGTCCACTGTGAACAACCATCACTGAACAGAGGAGGTGGATTATGTCACCGACTTTCCCCGCTCCCTTCCCAGACGTCTCAACCCCCATTCACACCTTTGTACAGGTGACCTCAACAGGTCACTTGATAGAATGGGGAGAAGTCCCAAATTGGTTTCACCTGAAACCACTGACTGTAATGACCCACGCCTCCTTTCACACCTTGGCGCATGTGATTATGCACATGAACAATAGAGGGTCACAACCACCTCCAGGGGACTACGCCCACTGGGGTTTAAATACCTGGGTCTCTCCACCTTTGGTCCGAGAACTGAAGAAGCCTTTGGGATGAGGGGAAACGTCTTCAAGGAACAAAAGAAGTCCAGTCTGGACAACAACAATAACGACAACTCTGGTGTGACACGTTTAAATATCACCTGAGGCCATTAGCATAAACTCAGAGGTCACGGGGTCACGCTGTGAACATGGAGCTCAGCAAACACTTCAATCCTGGTCGTACCAGGTTTCACCTGTGGCAGCAAACCTGATTCTCATTGGCTAAAAAGCTGTCAATCTTAAGCCATTAGCCAATAAGCATGTGGGTTCACAGTTAGACACGCCCCGTCCTCCTCAGACCCAGATTTTCACAAACGGAGCCAGTGACATCACGGTAGCCCCGCCCATCTTCATGTGTGGTTTTAAGCCATTTGTTCCTGTTAAAACATGAAATTATCGGATGGGCCGCGCAGCAGAGCAGCGCCGTCTGTTTACGGTAAAATTCCTGTTTGTGTGAGCGGAGTCTGGCAGGGAGTAACGGCGTCGCTCTGACCCACACTGATTCTGTCAGGTGTGTGAAGCAGCGTCCACACAGGGCCGCCTTTCAGTCCCGCCGCCGCTGGTTCAACGATACCAACAAGAAATGAGCTCAGACTGTCTGAACCGGTCCTGGCTCGGCCCCCGCAGATTGGTTTAAAAATGATTTTAAACTAAAATCTACAGCGTTCCTGATTTTTCAGCCTCCTCAGTTTTGGATCCACCCTCCTAACTGCCAAAAAACACAGGAGCTCTCCAGCCACCGCCGGGACCGGCTCCCAGCTGGCTCCCAGCCGGCGCCGGATGGAGAACGTTTCTTTCCTACCTGTGTTTCTGAGCTCCTTCATGGCAGAGGCGATGCGGCTCTCGTCCGATTCCACAGCCCCGGCGTTGTTGTCGGCTCGTCTGTCGCCCTCGATGGTTTCCGCGGACTCAGAGGACTGGCAGGTCATTGGACAGGTCCGACCTTCAGGCCCGCAGCAGAGACATGGACGAGGTCTGCACTGCTCACTCCACAATCAAAGCCCTGGAAGTTCAGAACCAAAGAGCAGTGAAGAACAGGAATGTGCCGGGAGGCGAGGCTCACACAGCGGACTCAAAAAAAGCTGCTCAAAAACACCAAAGAGAGCTGAAGGAGGCCGAGGATGAAACGGAACCGTTTTTAACCAAATCCAGAAAATCATCAACAAAGTTTTTAGGTTCTCTGCTCTCATCAGAAACTGTTTGGCGTCAGGTTCTCTCTCATATCAACACTCAGCATGATTACGATCATTAACAGGAAAGTAAAGAAGAAAATAGAGTACAGATCAAACATTTTACTTTCAGATTTCATAGAGTGGGGATGGTTCAGGTGTTCCTCCGTGTCCTGGCTAAGGTAACTCACCTCTGCAGAGACAAACCTGCAGCAGGTAAACCAACTCAGGCGGAAATCAGGTAAAAATCTCAATGACTACAACAACACAGAGCAGCTCATCCACCTACACCTACACCTACAGCATAAACACACTGCAGCACATTATTGCAGTTTAGCATTAATCGATTTCTCCACCTTCAAAGCCACCCAGGTGAGGCGGTGGACTTTGAAGGACAGGTGTACCTGAATTTCAGATCCAAATTTCCCCCCAGATCACCTGAAAACAGGCCAGGTGCTTCACGTGCTCCTGTTTCTCGTTTTCCTGCGGATGCACGTGCATGAGGCCAGCTGTGGGAACTTTAAATAAATACGGGCTGTTTGTCCCGCGGGCACAAATCGATACTGCTGCACCCCGAGAATTCAAGTTACCAGAACTTTAACTGAATTCGGCAAAGCGGGTGATCCCCGAGAAAACGGGGAAAGTAATCAGATTACTCCGTTTTTAACGGTATTTGTCCGAAAACGATTAATTGCGCAAATACAGCTGGAAAACCCAAAGCTCCGGTAATATTCGGCGTACGTGCGGAGCAGGCGGTCAGAGAGGCATAAAGCGGTCTTTGTTCACGCCGGGCTCACACGCTGATATTACAGCGGCTGCGATTTTAAATTGTATTTGACGAAACAGCCGTGATCGGTAAAAAATAAGCTCATTTTATTAGAAGTAAAATTGCACGCTGAATCGTTTTTGCGCGCAGAGCGGGGGAGCGGGCTGTGGGCAGAAATCAGCGGGTTTATTCTGCGGCCTCCAAAATCAGAGGCACGGCTGGGATTTTGAGGAGAATTTGGCGCATGAATAATTCACGTGTGTTTAAAAAGGCTGTTCAGCGGTAAAAGCCGCCGCTCAGTTCGTTGCTGTGTGCCGAACGGAAGGCCGGGCTGCAGGAACGTCAGGAAAATCTGAATTCTTTTGCTTTTCCTGAGTCTGAGCACCAAAGTCACCGCCGACGCGTTAAATCCGTGTAAAAGCGCACGGAGCTCCCGGGGACTGGCGGCCGCTGCACAAGCTCCGTGTGGGCGCGGAGTTCGTTATCAGCGCGTTACCTGCCCGCAGGCTGCGTGTTTGCCCACCTGGTGTGAGTGCTGGTGAAAAGACAGAAAAGAAAAGAGCGCACGCACCTGACAGGTGTCTGCCCCTGCTAGCTGCTAGCTGGATCACAGGCTCGGCGGGCTCAGCGGCGCTGCCGCCGGCTCGTCCTCCGCGGGGAGCCCGACATGTCCGCGGGAGCAGTCCGAGTCCAAAGCCCGGGAAAGCTCCCGGGGCGTCCGCTTCTTTCTCCTCCCCTCTTTCCTCGAGTTACAAATGTCGGGTCGCGGTGGTCCCAGCCGCCTCTCTGTCACTCAGTCCCGGCCGGAGAACAACCGCTTGCTACCGGAGAGGCCGAAAGGCACCGAGCGGGTCCGCACGACCGAGTCCGGCAGCTGCCCGAGAACCGAGATCACCATAAACACAAAGGCAGCATTTCCAGGAACTTTCCAGGAACACGGTCACGTGGTGCCACCCAGGGACGATTTAAGGTGGACCGACACACGCAGCTGCTGGGCCTCCTGCGGCTGTTAGCGCGCGCACACACACACACACACACGCACACACACACACACTTCCCCGCTCTGTCCCTAAAATCGAGCTTTAATGCCAAACAGTGAAAACTAAACAAAGATCACCGACGTCGCAGTGCCACCAGCGCCCCCTACATCTCAGTCTGAGGTCCTCGAACTCAGGTAATAAAAGCAAGGTAGCCAATGTGACGTCACCTCCTCCTCCTCAATATGTTTATCGTTATTATTAATTACACAAACTGCACCAACCTCTTATTAAAATATGTTTTCATGCAAATATTACAACCGAAGGAGGTTTGTTCGAACTAATGGTAAAATTCAAAGAGAGGGCCTGGACTGGATCCCTGAGGAACTCCGGATCTCATTTGAAGCTTTACACGCATTAATAAACAGCCCGAAAATTAAAAACAGGAGTGTAAAGATCTAAAGATGTCACAATGTGACATTGTGCACCTCTGCCTGTGTGTGTGTGTGTACACACACACACACATACAATGTCACATTGTGACACACATATATATATATATATATATATATATATATATATATATATATATATGTGTGTGTGTGTGTGTGTGTGTGTGTGTGTGAAAGGTAATTTTTCCCAATTATGGATCTGTTTGATGTTTCTTAGATTTTCTCTATTATAACTGAAACTCAGAGACTTTCTCAGACTTTAAATAAGTGAGATTTGTTCATATTTAACTCTGTGAGTTGTTTCAAGACAGTAAACCTGTGAATCTTCCAGTGTAAGTGCTGAAAGTTCCGTTCCTGCATGTTTCTGTGGCTTTAACGGCTCCTTCTTTCTGACTTGGGTGATGGTTTCTGCTGCCACCTGCTGGTCTTGTGCAGTACCTCTATGCTTTCTGAGGATAAGGGCTGTCATACAGACTGCCCTCAGCTTACATCGAAGTGTTAGTCATAATCTGCAATTAGTTTCCCCTGAAACACCAAACCGGCGCAAATATGAAAAATCTGTGGACGCTTGTTTCTGCCCTTTAAAACAAAACAGAACCAAAAAAATCGGGATCCGTAACTCGAAACTTTGAGTTCCATGGTCCATGGCGATGGCTCTGGCTCTCTTTTTGACCCGGCCTGCATATATAGAGTCTAGGTCAGGGAGGGGGAAGCCTACAATGCCCTGTGCTGTTCTTACCACCCGGGCCAGTTGTTTCCTCTCCAGTGCCGTGCAGTTGCCATACCACACTGTCACACTGAGGCAGAGTACACTTTCAGTTGTGGCCCGGTAGAAGTTCACGAGCAGCTGAGAGGAGAGTCCAGCCCGTTTCAGCTTCCTGAGGAAGAAGAGCCTTTGTTGTGCCTTCTTCACCAGATGGGAGGAGTTGGAAGATCAGGAAAGGTCAGATGTGATGTGGAGGCCCAGGAACTTGATGTTGTCCACGTGCTCCACTGCCTCTCCATCTACAAGGAGGGGTGGTGTGGTCTGTCTTCCTGGACCTCCTAAAGTCCACGATGACCTCCTTGGTTTTCCCTGTGTTCAGCACCAGGTTGTTGGCTGAACACTCCTGGGTGAGCTGCTGGATCTCCTCTCTGTAGTGGGTCTCATTGTTGTCCAAAATGAGACCCACTACTGTGGTGTCGTCCGCGTACTTCACAACTGTGTTTGTAGGGTGTGTGGCAACACAGTCATGTGTGAACAGGGTGAAGAGGGCTGGGCTGAGCACACAACCCTGTGGCATGCCTGTGTGAAGGACCAGTGGGGATGATGGTGCCTCACCTGTTCTCACCACCTGAGACCTGTTGGTGAGGAAGTCTCTGATCCAGTGACACAGGTAGATCCACCTCACAAAGTTTCAGCGCCAGCTTGTCTGGGATGTCGGTGTTAAATGCTGAGCTGAAGTCTATAAATAGCATCCTGACGTAGGTGTTGGGATGCCGCAGGTAGGTCAGGGCTGTGTGCAGGGTGACGGAGACAGCATCCTCTGTTGACCGATTCCCTCTATAGGCGAACTGAAGGCTGAAGTAGTTTTTAGCCTGCGTCTTGAATACCGGGCCTCTCAGCTCATCCTCTGTCTGAAACAAGCTTCTTTGCACTCTTCAGCCTTTAGGACAACTTTATTTTGGTTGGCTGGATCTCACAGTCAGAAGGTTTGAGCAGCAGGTCGGTAGAACATCTGTCTGAAATGACCGCACAAGGTAATACTCTCTTTATGACATTATATATATAAAACAAGAGTAAAGAAACTGAGTGTCTGGAGCAGCCAGAGCTTACTGCACACCACAGGAACAGGAGAGCTTGAAATGCCATCCATAACTGAAAATTCTGAGTTAGCTAAGCCAATCAGGAAGCTCCGTTCAGTTCAACATGAAATCATTGACTCCTTTTATGCAGCTCTTATTTGCTAGAAGGCATTCAAAGGTCAGAGGTCAAAAACCTGACAACAGTTTGTTCATGTTTGCTACACACTGCTAGCTAACTGATACTGTCGCTACCTGTTTTTTGAGTGCACCTGCGTTAGTGTCATCTGCTTCCGGTTAACAAGGAAATGACCTCTTTCACGGAGGTTCATGGTTCGCAGAGCTAACTCCAAATTTTGATTTATGGAAAAAAATTTCAGTGGTGGAAAGAAGCTTCTGCAGATACATCAGGAAGTAAGGCGAAGAATGGACCCATTTTAATACCGAATCTCACTTTATGCCGATGATGTGATGTTTTAAGCCTGGGACTCAGGTTCCTGCATATCTCAGGTGCATAAAGCATCAGCTGATCTTAGTGTAAGTTTATAAATCAGCAAATTGATGAATATCAGTCCACAAAAAAATGACCTTCCATTTGTTCCATATTTCATGATTAAAGTTATCATATCAACACAGAAAATAGCTGACAGGAAACAGGAAAAGCACAGCAGGTCCGTCATTGTGCAAATGAGACGAGCACAAATAAACTTTTATTATACCTGCACATACAGAAGGTTAACATATCAAATTTGTTTCACTCATACATATAAAATCACTAAAAAAAATGTCACGACTGTAATATCGCTGCTGCTGTTTCTCCAACATTCACAAAATAAACTCCACTGCTCTTCCTTCCTGTGGTAAAAAAAAAAATCCTCTCAACAATAAGACCATTTTCTGTCAAAGAAAATCAAAGGAGAGAAAATTGCTGCAGAATAAATAAAAACAGGAGAGTTTGTTACAGTCACAGCACAGCTTGGCCCAATCCTCCCACATCTGAGCAGACGCCACGTGAAACCAGCTCTGAGAAGCTCCCAGAAACACTTGCAAAGACCTGCCGAGCACACCCGCCTGAACACGGAGGGAGGATTGTCTCTCGCTCACCTGAACCTGAATCACGAGGCAGGTAAGACTTTACCTGCGGAGGTTAACTAAACACCTGGTTTTATCCAGACTCCAGTCCAGAGGAGATTTATTTCAACCATATGACACTAATACAGGAAGCCCAGAGAGGAGAGCGAGTGCAGGATGCACAGATGCTTTCAGTCAGGGTTTGTGGTTATCGAGCTGACTTCAGGTTTGACTCTGTGGTTCAGGGATATGAAGGTGGTACTTTGCCATAGTAACTGATGCTGCAGATCTAAGCTGCTCTGGAGCAGGTTACGTTACAGGTAAGCGATCACTGCCTACTGACCAATCAGATCTGGTTGGAAAGTCCCTCAGAGCTGAGCAGAGGGAGCATCAGTGAGAAATGAGGATTCTTCCCTCCTGATGTTTCCTGTTTCAAACAGTTCATTGTTCTTGTTTTTAGCCTTTATTGTGACAGGACACAGTAACTGCCCCAGGGGCAGATTTGAACCCTGACCTCTGCAACAGCCTTAAAGAGTATAGGTCATCTCCTCAGCATGGTGAGCTAAACCTGCACCCTTAAACATTATTATCTGATCCTAAAACAGGACACCTGCTATACTTACAGAGCTTGGCTCTGTTTTCACTGAAGGAAATAAGAAATGAAATCATTTTTCTCACTGGAGATTAAAATGTTTGTTGTCCTGTTTGAGGGGAACCTGCCTGTTTGGTTTGAGGCAAGAACAGAGGAACTCGCAGGTAAATTGAATTTTTCACTAAATCTGAGATTGTTTAAAGATGAACGCACACACTTTACACACCACGAGGTGTGATCAAAAAGTTCAGAGAACTGGACAAAAAGAAATAAAAAATGTAAAAAAAAAACCCAAAATGATAGAAAGGTGTCCAGTCTCCCCGTCGAGGTGATCTTCCAGGCACCTCTGGACCATCTTCACAAACACTAACAGAAAAACTGGGTGTCATCAAGGAAATAAACTAATCCAGATAAAGCAGACCACCTTACAAATCCATTCTCAACATCTGCATGTGACAGCTCATCCTGCAAGTTTCTCTTTCACTGCTGAGAACCAGATGTTTACACCTGCAAAAATATCTACGTCAGCAGAAGATGTCTGAGATATTAATCTTCTCAAAGAAAGGATCTTAAACCTTGTAAGAAGGCTCTGGGGCACATGGGCTGCTGACAGATCAGTTTGAACTCTTTAAATTCTCTTCTCTTGAACTTGAATGTGATATTTTAAAAAAGCGACTGACAAAAGAAAAGCTTTCAGGAACAACATGTGATAACTGAGGCTGTGCTCTGATGCTTGTATTTAGCAGAACACGGGAGAAGCAGCCCCCACAGCAGGAAGTGAAAAGTCTTCAGTGCATCACGGAGGATGAAGAGGCTGTAGAAGAGGAAGAGTTCAGTTTTAAGGGACGGTGACGTGAAACGGGCTGCCAGGGACGTTCTCGTCCCCCCACTTCACAATGAGGATGTAGCTGCCCTGCTCTTTAACGGTGTACGTGACGTTGTACATCCTGTTTCCCATGTGTTTGACGTAAACCTCCTCGCAGGGCGTCTTCGGCCCATGGACGCCGACCATCAACATGTTGGTGCCTGCAAGGAGAGAAAAAAAAGCGGATGAATAAATCATTTTCAATTTTTACTTTAGGAAAGAAAGGAGGAACGAAGTGGTCACCTGCTTTGCTGCAGTCAACTGTGAATGTGTTTTTCTGACCGATGAAGGCCTTCGAAAGGCCGGCGCCTCTGGAGATGACTTTACTGGCATCCGAGGAGAATTTAGGCAAAGAGGTGAAAGGCCCGCCCATTGCTGATGACTTGCTGACGGTTTCCACAAGCACAGATGATGTCTCATGCAAACTGTGGCTGCCTGCCAGACGAGGTCCTGGAAGAAGGAGACTTAGTCAACTTTCTCCAAGAGCATGTGGACATAACACCGGGCCATCACCACTGCTACACCTGTTACCTGCCTTTAACACCAAGCACAGAACCCTGTGGAACTCCATAATTAACCTTAGTGTGTGAAGACGACTCCCCATTTACATGAACAAATTGGAGTCTATTAGATAAATATGATTCAAACCACTGCAGTGCAGTACCTTTAATACCTATGGCATGCTCTAATCTCTGTAATAAAATGTTATGATCAACAGTATCAAAGCTGCACTGAGGTCCAACAGGACAAGCACAGAGATGAGTCCACTGTCAGAGGCTGTAAGAAGATCATTTGTAACCTTCACTAATGCTGTTTCTGTACTGTGATGAATTCTGAAACCTGACTGAAACTCTTCAAATAAACCGTTCCTCTGCAGATGATCAGTTAGCTGTTTTACAACTACTCTTTCAAGGATTTTGGAGAGAAAAGGAAGGTTGGAGATTGGCCTATAATTAGCTAAGACAGCTGGGTCAGTGATGGCTTTTTAAGTAGCGGTTTAATTACTGCCACCTTGAAGGCCTGTGGTACATAGCCAACTAATAAAGACAGATTGATTTATCTGCATTATATTTAATTAAATTAATATGTCAGCTAAGGCTGAGAACAGTGACTGATTCCTGGACTCTGCCCTCTTTATTCTACACTCCAGCTATGACTGGATGAGGCACGCTGTAGCATTCTGGGGTCTTCCGGCCACCCCTGAGTCACCCCTGGTCAGTTAGAAGGACAGCCATTTTCAATAGGATTGTCAGGACTCGTACAGAACTCAAGCTATTGTTGCACGCAGATGACCTTCTTCTGTATGTTACAAACCCGGTAGGAATGAATGAATGAATGAATGATACTTTATTGATCCCAAATGGGGAAATTATAGTTAACAGAACACCCATCAAAGAAAAGACAAACAACCAGACAAACATAGGGAGATAAGTGTCTGTGGCCTTGCTGCCATCACCGAGAGGAGCTGCCGTTACAAAAAAAGATGGAAATCAATATTCTGTTAAGGTTCTCTTCTCTTGAAAACATGCAGCCTTAAGTTAATGGTGTATACAATATGTTTATGCTCAACACCATTGTGCCCTGGTATATGTAAACAAAAATATTAATAAAAATATTAATCACAGAAGGAGAGTCATGTATTAACATTAGTGTGATGTCATCAGAAGAACTACAGAAAATGGCTGCAAACTGTTTCTAATCAGTATTTATCATCTGTCTGAGCTGTGAGTCGAATGGTTGGATGAAAGTGGTGTGCAAACATGACAAACTGTGATTTAAGGCTGAAGCTACGTGCAGGAGAAGCATGCAGATGGGATGGAGAAGGCTACATTTACAAACTGTGGGTCCAAATCTTGTTCTGAATTTGGTCTACATTATTTCTGCTGTAAGGCTGGACATTTTAATATGGGAGTTTATGGGGACTGACTCACTGCTTCAGTGTTGTCTTCAGTCCCAGAGGTTGCTGCTCCATCCTGACTTTGGAGGTTAGCCATTGTTTTACTACACCAGCAGCAAATGCCAGTAGTTCACATTTAACCAGCAGCTTCAGGCTAAATAAAGTGACACATTTTCCATTCAGGGCAAAGAGCAGTCAGAGGATCACACATGTTGTTTGTTAGCTAGTTGTCATTTATTGCCCTGCTAGATTTATCCCCATCAGAGCTGTTAATAAAGTGTTGGCCTTTTGAACATTGAAGCACAAAGTACATAAAAACCAGTCTGAACACTGTTGGGTCCTAACAGGAAAATTATTAAGTGTCACATGTGCCTTTCATCTCTGGATCAGAGGAAAGTGATGAATCATGCTTCATTTTCAGGAATCACTCCCGCATGACGGCAGTGTGCAGACTGTGCATAAAACACATGGAAGGTCCAGGAATTTCTGTTCCTGTGAGCACTGGCACAATTCATGGACTGACCTCAGTAAAAGGTCAGTGGTCTCTGACCTACCCGAAACTTTGGCCTTGAAGGGGCTGCCTACAATGTGTTGGGGTCCTCCGTACTTGATGGAGACCAGGTAGCTTCCAGGAGCCATAGGTGTGTAGGAGACCTTGTAGCCCTCAGGACACTCCTGACAGTCCATCTTAACCTTTGATGGCCCATCAATGGTCACAGACAGAGCCCCTGAGCCGGCGTTACAGGTGTTGACGATAAACTCTGATGCTACACCTGAGCAAAGAGTCAGAACACTTATTAAAACCCACCTTCATCAAATGGCTTCAAAATGAAAGGCTTTGTTTGTGGTGTATACCTGTGGTTCCTCCCTCCAGGCCCGGCCCGAAGGCAGACACCATTCCTGGATCTCCGACCTGACCTGGTTCTCCCACTCGGATTTTGAAGGGACTGCCGGGGACGTGGCTGCCATTAAAACGAACATCTATAGAATGAACACCGTTCTCCTTTGGGATGAACCTGATAGCATGCTGATCTGTAGAAACAGGGAGTCGCTGATTTAAGATCCTTCTGTCACCACTGCAAACTTTGGAAAGGAGGCACGCCCATGGTTTCTTAAATGAATAATTGAATATTACTGTATTTAACATGATCCTCTAAAAGACTTTAACTACCACTTTGTGAAAAATAAATACCTTAAAAAAAAAACCCACTGACTCCTGTATAGCAGTAGATAACAGTATTGTATTATGGCGAGTATGTGGCGTTGACCTGAAAACTAAAAGATAGTGGGCCCAGACTTGAACCATGTGCAACTCCATATGTAATCTTCGCAAAGACCATTTCACTAACAGCTTTAATGGGGTCTTACCACTGTCCAGCTCAGTGATGTAACACTCCTCGCTGGCTCCTGATGGTGTGTGGATCTTAGCATCAATCAACCCCCTGGCTCCATTCAGCTGCACTGCAAAGGAGGCCTCGTGACCCACCTTCAGGCCCATCTCCTGATAAAAAAAAGGAGTTCATCTATGAGCTGTGCTCTAGGAAACATGTAGGTCATTTTAAATGAACCAAACTCGAGATACTTTACACTCCTTTAAGTCTTTTTAGAAGATTTTTTTGGTGTTCTGATTAATAAACTGTTTATATCTGTGCATATATTTGTATTTTATTTGTTGATAATATTCATCAAAAGTATTCTTAGTTTAAGTTTTAAATTTTAAATTTGTCAGTTTTGCTGTTTTCTGTCATTTTTTATTGTGAGATCCTTCACAGCCTCATTTGTTTGTCTGTTAATCTTACCAGCACCATTTTTTAATCCATAATTTAATGTATTTTACAAATATGTACAACATATGAAAACTGTACCTCTTATAAAGGAGGCAGACCGGTTTCTGTTTGGACACAAAAAGTATATGAACTCTTTGATGGTTCTTTCTATGAATGCAGTTTATTATACCTCGAGAGTAAATGTGTAGCATACAAAGAAAGAGGAGAGCGGTTAAATATACAGAGTTAACTGGAAGGTGTCAGAGATAGATATACACACCTATGACTACAGAAATACAGCACAGCACAGTCACTGAGACACTAAAAATAAACCTATTCACAGAAAATCAAAATGTCAGAGGGCTTCATATCTGTGAGCTCAGCTGGTAGATTCAGGTACTTCCTCACCTGCAGGCTGGTGATGGTGAGGCGGCGAGCATCGTCTGACAGAGAGGCCACGGGGACCATGAAGGGGGAGTCTGGGATGTGTTCATCATTGAATTTAATGGAGACCTCATAATCACCTGAATGAAAAGAGAAAATAACACAATGATGTTCCTCAGGGATCCATTCCTGAATGAATGTATTATATGAATGGATTTTAACAAAAGTGGTCCTGGCACAGTTTTTGGAATAACAAAATTAAAGAGGTGGCTTTGCGTAGGCAGCAAACTCTTAGAATACCAGTTAGCCTTTGTAAGCAGGTCAGAGCTCAAACTGTTAGGTTTTTTGGATCATTCTTCTTTCCAAAACATCTCCAGCTCAGTCAGGTTTGATGGTTTCCGAGCATGGACAGCCCGCTTTAAATCACACCACAGATTTCCAATAACATTCAGGTCTGGGGACTGAGATGGCCGTTCCAGAACTTTGTTCTTGTTCCTCTGCATGAATGCCTCAGTAGATTTGGGGCAGTGTTTAGGGTCGTTGTCTTGTTGGAGTATCCAGCCTCGGCGCAACTTCAGCTTTGTCTCTGATTCTTGAACATTGATCTCAAGAATCTGCTGATATTGACTGGAATCCATGCGACCCTCAGCTTTAACAAGGTTCCCAGTACCTGCACTGGTCACACAGCCCCACGGCATGATGGGACCACCACCAAATGTTCCTGTGGGTACCAAGTGTTTGTCCTGGAATGCTGTGCTCTTTTTCCTCCATGCATACCGCCCCTTGTTCTGTCCAAATAACTCAGTTTTAGTCTCATCAGTCCACAGCACCTTATTCCAACATGAAGCTGCTCGTCCAAATGTGCTTTAGCAGACCTCAGCGACTCTGTTTGTGGCGTGTGTGCAGAAAAGGCTTCTTCTGCATTACTCTCCCATATTTTGGTTTTGGTTTGTTTGTTGGAGGTCTGGGAGCAGTCTCTTTTGGGTTTGGACAGGAGGAGAGAAGCTGCAGAGAGGCGTCTAAGACTGCAACTCTTAGAATTACATTATTGCGAAGATTTTACACAAATAAGGAATTTGTCTTGATGTCATGGTGCAAACAGCAATTTTTAATAATATATTTTTAATAAAATAATTTAAAAAATAAAATATAAAAATAAAATTGGTTTGAACAAGAAAGTGAAAGACACCCGAGTTCACCATGAAATGTGGACCATCAACACAGCTGACGGAAACTTCAGTGTGATGGAAACATGTTAATGAGAACATTCAACTCGTTATCTACTCGTGCGCACTGCTGATCTTCCTGAGCCTCATATTTAGTGTGGATTTAGTCAGTCTGTTGTTATTGGATCTATTAGCAGCTCCTGCTTTTTGTACAGCCACATCTCTCACTCGGTTACTGCAAGCAGAAGAATTATGGACATTTATTCATGTTTATTTGCTTTCTGTTGGTTTGCCTCTTACAGAAAAGATCCTGTAATCGAAATACCAAGAACTGCAGGAAATATTTCATCCCTGATTAATGCTAATTCTTTCTAAAGTGGCTTAAACCAAAAATCTCTCGAGTCTTACCAGGCTCCTGCACCACATAGGTGACTCCACAGGATCCGTCCTTCCTGTCTTCAAAGGTGATCTCAGCCTTGCTGGGTCCTTCTACAGCAATGGAGAGACCTCCAGCTCCGGCCTCTCTGGTCCAGATACTGAACTCAGCTGCAAAACAGCACAAGCTGTGATAGCTGCAGTTCCTGCAGTGGCCACAAGAGGCTGGCTTATAGAAAACTTAAACAGAATTAGTGGATATGTCATCGGCAAAATAAAATCAAGAATGTGAGTTCATTTTACACCTCACAGATGGATGTTTTAACACTTCCTGTGACCAAACTGTGCTGACATGCAGGAGTTTTGTTTGTCCTATTTTTGCTTCTTCATCTTCACTTTCATCCAAAGATTCAAATTAAATCAAAGTTTTCACAAAAGAAGCAGAAAGGAAAAGAAGAGATAAGGAATGAATGTAAACTCTCCCACCCACCTGGGATCCCAGCCACTCCACGGTCCAGTCCAGTTCCTCCTGCGCGGACCTTGTGGGCCCCTCCCTCTCCCAGGGGCCCCACGGTGAACTGGAAGGGGCTCCCAGGGACATGCTGGCCCCGGTATTTGACGTTGACAGTGTGAGGTCCCATCTCCTGAGGGATAAAGCGGACGCTATAGGTGCTGTCCTCTCCTTTAATGATCTCTGCATCCTCCGTCTTTCCTTCAGGACTCGTTACCTGAGCCATCATCTCCTGGTTACCTGGCTCACCTGAGAGGAGGAGGAGGGAAGGAAGATGGAAGAAGGGGGATCAGATGATTGATCCAGCTTGATTCGGGTAAACAGTCTACACAAAACATGCATGAACAAATGAGATATCATGGCTTGGTTAATGTCTCATTATTTTAGATCTTATAGATTTATAGGTTTTTGAAAGATGAAGCATCTCCAGCATTTTTGTGGGAGCGACATCAGATCTTATTCTGGAAAATTAAATACTCTTACATCAGCTTACATCACAGTCTACATCAGCTTCTGCAAGTCCTGACTCTTTCCTGGTAATGGCAGCTATAAGCTGCTGTTTCCCTTTAAAAAAATACAAAAACATGAATCTTGTGTTTATTTTGTCTTTAGTGGCTAAAGTGTGCTTTGGAGTTCCTCAAGGATCAATTTCAGGTCCTCTTTTCTTTTTTCATTTTGCAGTTAGTTTGAACATCATCTCATTCAGAAGTTCATAAGTTAGCAGAATTAATAGCGATAATAAACATTTGAAGTTAAATAGTTGAAGCATTTTACAAGTTTAAAAACTATTCTGGAGAGTCTGAACTTGTCTTAAGATACTTAATGGATGTTTGTCAGGTTCAGATATAAAATAATCCTACTGATTAACAGAAATTAATTATTTCACGTGTCAGTCAGAGGACCAACCATCAACAGCTGAGGCTGAAAAATGAAGCCAATGCTGAGAACCTGCAGTTCCTCTAATGTCCATCAGAGGCTCCAGACATCCCTGAACTGGACCTCTGGAGCTTCTGATGTTGGAGCCTTTTTAATTATCTGACCAGTAATATGGCTGCTGTGCACTTCTTTGGACTAGCAGACCGTCCAAGAAGGCTGAGCTCAGGTTCTGGTGAGTGAAATTCAAGGATTTTATTTCATGATGCTCCTGTACAGCCTGTGGATGCAGACTGATAGCCAAGCTAGTTAGCATTAACTGATAACTTAGAGCTCAACCCTCTCATCCAAATATGGTCACTTCTGGCTCCAAATAAACAACAACAGGAACAAAAGAACTCATGTTAAATGTTTAAAATGCACAGTTCAGATAATAATAGGCAATGTTACGGCGGTTGCGTCCATTTTTTTTTTATTCGCAGTCTAAGTCAGCAGGTTCTTCTTCATCCTCAGAGACAATATCAAAGAACAAGCTGCTCTGAACTAAACCTGTAAGAAGCTCCATCCTGTTACAGCAACAAACCAAACAGACATTTCTTTATGGCGATATCTGAGACTAGGCGGTGGAACAGTGAGACAACAGTGCCACCATCAGGTCAGACTGTAAATACCACTTTAATCCAAATATAAAAAGGCAACATTTTGACAGCAAAGTGCAGACAAAGGGAATTAGTCTGAGGAAGAGCAGGAGCTGGATGAATTAAAGGGGGTTAGAGGGTTAACAGGGAAGAACCACTGCAGCACCGCATTCTGTTAAATCACCCAGTCTGACTTACATGAAACACACACACACACACACACACACACCACACACACACCATCCTGCAGCGGCTGTCGGCTGCCGGCCGGCATCCCGCCGAAGCTGCTCATACTCTCTCGTCCCAGAAAATTTCCGAACACATCTCTGAAGGGATCTCCTCCGACCTGCGTGCTCTCCTCCACCCGCACCTCCCTCTTAGTCTCTCCAGCTCGGGTTTTGCTGATCTCCGTCCGCTCAGTCCGGGTGTAGGTGTGGCTGCTGCGAGTGAACGTCCGGGTCAGACGCTCCTGAGCAGAAACCATCTGAAACCAGTTTCCTATGACCCCGGGGAAGGAGGAGGAGGAGACAGGGGAGAAAGTGGAGGAGGTAAAGAGGAGGAAGCAGGGAGGACAGGTGCAGACAGGAAGAGGAGACGGAAGTAATGTTTCTGCTCACCTGGTATTTTGAGGTTGAGGTCACAGGTGCTGCCCACGGTGGCGATGGAGGGTGCCTGCCGTTTCCGGGTGATGCTTTCCTTCATCCGACCCTCGCCAAACACCTTCACCGTGAACGGACTTCCTGTTCATACATAAATATCACAAACTTTACCCACAAACACACAAATGACAGCAGAAATGCTCTGAGACCCTCATGTTTTCTCCAGAAACGAAGAAAAGGAAAGCTGAAACCCTCAAATTATCTGGATTAAACATCTGGATTATTAGATCTGGAATTCTTAATGTTGGTTACAGGAAATTGTTTTGTACCTGCGATTCACCCAAAAACAGCTTCAGGTATTTTACAAACAGCGGGTCCATCTTTTATAGCATGTGTGGTTGTACGTTCCCTTTCTGCAGAGCAGATGTGGGTCCAAACCTCGAATCAGTTTTCGTACCTGGCACATGCTGGTCGGCGAACTTGATGTTGATGATGTAGTTTCCTGGTTCCGTGGGACAGTAGGTAACTTTACATGTCCCGTCTTCTACATCCTCACAGTTGATGTCCACCTTACTGGGACCCTCGATGGACAGACCCAGACCTCCATAACCTGCCACAAATACAGACGGCAAAGGTTAGAGTCTGAACTCCTGAGCCTCAGCACTCTGACTGTATGCATGAGGTTACGAATCCTCGCCTGCGTTCCTCGTGTCCACAATGAACTCGGCCATCTCGAACGTGTGTCCCTCCACCAACCCCTGACCATAAACCTTCACCTTGCTGGCATCTCCAATCTCAGACTGACCCACCATGATCTTAAATGGACTGTTGGTCACATGTTTCCCATTCTTCTTCACGCTGACCACATGCTCGCCAACTTCCTTTGGGGTGAAGGAGATTCCTGCAGGAAAGACACCTCATCAGAAATGTGGAATTCATTTTAGTCTCCTCTTTGGTTGGCTGAAGTTTTTTAAAGTCACAAATCTCATCCCAAGTCACATGACCCAAAGTCTCAGATCTAACCTGATTCAGGACTCGATCGCCTGGTGATACCCAGGCCCCCAACCCCCCATCGGTATCCTCTGATACTGCTGAGCTGTGAATTTTTTATGGCTTGATCCCTGTTTACTGCTGACCAATCAGTGATGGACAGCTAGCTTTGTCAACTGGTTAAGGATTTTATAAAGGTAATACTTAGGAGACCAAGTATTAGATGAATCAAATCTTGGCAGACTAACTAAACATGGCTAAGTTTAGTTTGATTGGTCCACTTTAGCCGAAGGGTGACCTGAGAAGCTGTGAAAAGTAGAAACGGACCGATGTGCCTGTTGGGTAGCCTCTTCAGCAGGCAGGGCTCCTCGGTTCCTGACGGAGCTCTGATGGTTGCTGTCAGGCTGCTCAGGTCCGTTTCTGTGATCTTTAAGGAAACATCTGTTGCTGTGCCAACGTTGAGCTGGGATGTCCTCATAGAGTCATCACCTGGAAATCAAACGCAGGAAGACAAAATAGTAGTAAAAACCATCTCAGTTCAATCAGTCGAACTTTATTCATGCTGCACATGCAGCTCAAAGTTCTTCACAGAAAAGCCAAAAATAACACAAATAAAACAATGTGCAATGATGTATTTAAAATAAAAACAAAAACCTCAGAGAACTAAATTAAAATTTTAAATAACTTGAAAGTATAATAAGAGTACAACAAACTAAACTGACATCAGTCAGAGAATCGAAATAAAGCTAATGATTAACCTAATGATGTGATGTGTGTGTGACAGCTGCTTGCTGAACAATTATCAGGACGAATTTCCAAAAACTACATGGAGAAGTGGAGCATGAGCTGAAAAAGAACTAAGGAAATGCAAAATGTGAAATGGTGTGTTGGCCTTGGCAGGGAATGTGCTCTGTTCCTTGACTGCTAAGAATTGGGAAAACAATTAAATTAATACAGGTTGACAACAAGCAGGTGGCTGTTGAGAGGAAAATGTAATTAGGAAATACTATAATGACAAAGAAGGACGTTAGCAACAAGCAACAAGTGCAACAAAACAAAGAGAAACTTTAGATTAAAGTTCAAATGAAACCTTTCACAGGACAAAATAATTGACTGAATAGTGCTGAAAACAAAAATGTTGGATAAGTAAATGTCTGACTTTAGTTAAAGAAAAAAATCTGATCATTTACATCTGCTTTAGCTGAAAAGGAGTTTGTATATTTGGTGTTTCACTGGAAGATAAAATAGAATGTCATCTGCATACAGAGTTAGAACTAAGCTAAAGACAATCCAGATGTGACCAATTGGTTAGTATCCATCATTTTCTGCATGTGCTTCATAATTAATGTGTTTTAAAGGCACTGAAAAGCATTTGTTTTGCAGATATTTGTGGTGGTTTTCCTAAAAGTACACTTTTGGAGGCTGTTCTAAAAAACTACATATACAAGTTGAAGTTAGACCTTCAGAGGTGTTGCAGCTGCAGTTTCATGAAAAATTATTTTAAAAAGTGTTGTTTGTAATTCTCAGTAACTCCGACCTGACTGGATAAAACTCAGACTTTCCACAAGAGCTTTTTTTTTTTTTTTTACCGGTGATTTTGGCAGTGAAGGGGCTGCCGGGGATGTGTTTGTCATCAAACTTGACAATGATGTTGTAGTCTCCAGGTGCAGTGGGCAGGTAGGACACTGTGCACGTCCCATCCTTATTGTCTTTACAGCTGATCTCTGCTTTGGATGGACCTTCAACAGCCAGAGACAAACCTCCTGTAGGGAGAGCAGGAACTGTTACTGCAACAGTCTTTCTCCTCTTTAGTTTCACGTCTTAGTTCTGATTAAATACATGTTTCATATTTCAGATAAAACAGATGTTACTTTGCAGCTGTTATGAACACTATGTGCCCAGGTTGAACTGAACTGAGAGTTAAAACAGCTCTTATTATCTACTGTTGAGCTCCAAGTGTTTATACTGCAGTATGTGTGTGTGTTTTTTTTAAGATTAGGCTTAAAGCTTTCCTTTTTGATAAAGCTTATAGTTAGGGCTAGATCAGGTGACCCTGAACCCTCCCTCAGTTATGCTGCAATAGGCTGCTGGGGGGGTTCCCATGATGCACTGGTTCTGCTGGAGGTTTCTTCCTGTTAAAAGGGAGTTTTTCCTTCCCACTGTCACCAAATGCTTGCTCATAGGGGGTCGTTTGATCGTTGGATTTTCTGTGTAATTATTGTAGGGTCTTTACCTACAATATAAAAGTGCCTTGAGGCGACTGTTTGCTGTGATATTGGTGCTATATAAATAAAATTGAACTGAACTGAATTGAATTGAATATGGATACCTTCTCCAGCGTCCTTTGTAACGATGGTGAAAGTAGCCGGTCTGTTCACTGTGCCATGGCTCAGGCCGGGACCATATGCTGTCACATGACCACTGTTAATGGCATCAACATAGAACTGGAGTGGACTTCCTATAACGGAGAAAACACAGGAAGAACTTGCGCATTAATCTTTAATGGCCTTCACATTAAAGGCTGAAATGTGGCCCTGAGGTCAGGCTGCTCGCTGATGATCCCGCTGAAGATGGAAACACGGACACGAATAAATCCGAGCCTTGGAAACAGAACACATTTTCACTGAGGATGGATCACCTGGGATGTGGCTGCCGTCATATTTGATGTCCATCTCGTGTAGGCCTCGTTCAATCGGCGAGTATTTCACGGTAACGGTGCCGTCCTTGTTGTCAGTGATATGAGGTCGAGCTGTTCGACCTGATGGCATGCGGACTTCACCTGGAGGATGAAACGCGCAGGTTCAGTTATTCTGACTCCCGCTGTCAGTCTGACCTACGCAAGCAGTAGAGTCCAGTTCAGGTTCCTATTTTCTACTTTTCCTATAATTTCATGTTTGACGCTGCTAACAAGTAGTAGTGATTCCACACCTGTGGTTCAGGACCCTGTGACAGACCGTTGAGATAACCTGAGGGGTCACAGATCATACCATTTGTTTTCAGCCAATTCATTTTCATCCTTCTTTGAACACTTTGGAAAATATTTGAAATAAGCTGATTTCTGTAGAAGGATTTAAACTGTGATGATGCAGACATGATGAGATTTCCATCATTCCGTCTATAATCACATTGATTATAAAATTTATTTTATTTTCTTACTTAAAAAACAACTATAAATGCTATCAGCAGCTAATAGCTACAAAACTGAATCTACATAATCTACATGAACTCAGCTGCTGCATAAACACGATTTCTCATTAGAAATAAAGGAAGGCTGATTCTCTCTGACGTCCTACCTGTGATCTCTCCTTTCTGCACCGTGAAGGGAATGACGAGACTGAAGGGACGCAGCATCGGCTCCAGCCCGTCCACAGGGCTGACGGGATCATCAGTGGCCTGAACCAGAGTAAGAGGGGAGGGGCGTTAATGGCACCATACTGGGAACTCTGGGATTTCATCCAGAGAGAGGAGGGAGGTGGAGCAAGCCCAGCAGGGCTGACACAGACAGACTGGTTCATCACGACACACCAGTTTAGATTACACTGGTCTAAGAGCTGCGAAAGGAAGGAAGCTTTAAGGTGGAAACCCTGAGAATCTAATCTGAGCTGCTACAGGAACAAACGACTGCTGGGTAAATATTAATAAAAGATGTCAGCATGTTAATATAAAGATATTAAGTGAAATAAAGGATAACAACTATGAAAAGAAATAAAACAATGCATAAATTTATAATTAAATACATTAAATGAAAAACTATATTAAATAAAAAAAATTAAATTAAGCAATAAAGCAAAATAAATATATGAAAATATAAAATGATTGCAAAAATAATAATAAAAAATAAAATTAAAATAATACAAATAAAAATATAAAATATGGCATTAAACTGTTCTGAGTTTTTCTCTAAAATGGTCACAGATCAGCTGCGATCAGATCAGAACTGAATGTGTCTCTGAGATCAGCCAATCAGTGTTAATAGGAGTAGCCCCCAGCCGCCCCTCCCAGCAGGAGACGATGATCATGCAGATTAAACATGCAGCCTCATGCTGAGCCAAAAATCAATCAATAAGTGAATGTGGGTTGGTATTGACTGTGAGACAGGAAACGCTGCAGTGATGGAGGGCGGTGTGAGGAACAGATGACGGTTTGCATGAAGAGGCGGCGTAGCGGCAGATAAACAGCAGGTGTGGAGGTAATGCTGATACCCATTGAGGGGAGAAGGTCGCATAGGGAGAGAAGGGCTGCTGTAACTGAAGCTTGTCACATGGTTCCTCTATTATTGGGACGGTATCACTCGCCTGACGAGGAACAAGGCGCAACCATTACAAACACAAACAAACACACTCAAAAACACAACAGTTTTCCACAGTTTAAGGAATTCAATCTTCAGCTTAATGAAAATAATAAAAAATAAAAAATACAAGAAAGAAACAAAACAAAAGAAACAATCAAAGCAAAATAAAGGATAAAAGAATACAGATCAATATCAAATTGAAATAAATAAATAAACAATCCACAGCAAATTTAGGTTCACATATTTTTAACTTCAAAAGTCCTTAAACTGCAGATGTTTGCTACAATGTCTCCATCATGCCACTAATATGAGGTATATGAAAGAATTCATGGAGCTCAGTTTGATTTGAGGGATTGTTGTATTTTGAGGGTAAACTGTTGGTTAACCTGTTTCATGACTGATATTCATGAAAAAAAATGCAGAGTTCAGTTCCAAAAGACACACAGTCACACACAGTGTTAAATAAATGAGCCATTAGTTAATTGATCTGAAGGTCCAGTGGCTTCAAATCCGATTGGCATGACCTTGAAATGTAACTGAGCCCTAATTACCAGTGACGGTCATTGTCTCGGCGCTACATCCAGATCCACCAAGGAGATGTAAAACTACTGTGGTTTTTATATGAAGAAGACTGGGAACCACTGACCGTCAAACCCGACCCAACCCAACTTTAAACTATCCAAACCAATGAAACCAAATGCAACCCAAATGAAAAACCAGACCAAAACCAAACCAGCTAAATCCTAACAAAGCTGCTCCAAATCAAGAACAATGAATCCTATTCCCACCTAAACTATTCCAAATCCAACCCAACAAACACCAAACCACCCCAACCCAACCCAATTTAAGCTAAACCACCAAAACCAACAAAATGAAGCTCTAAACAAAAAACCACTCTAACCTCAACTCAGTCCAAAACTAGAATTGTACCAGCCTAAGCCAACACCACAAACCAATCTAAACCAATCCACCCGTGTTTACCGGCAGCAACTCACCACCACGTGGAAGGGGCTGTTGGGAATGTGTTCTCCTCCAAAGCGGATGGTTATGACATACTTCCCGGGCTCTGGAGCCGTGTAATAAATATCAAACGTCCCATCTGCATTCTCCACTACATCCACGTCCAGCTCCGCTCCGTCCGGCGTCGACACCTTACAGGTGACTTTACCTTTCCCAGCAGCCTTTGCATCTACGGTGATGACCGTCTCCTCTCTGATTTGGATGGTCGGTCCGATTCCTGAACCTGAAGAGGCATTCATGAATTCACAAACAGAATCATAGCAGCAATTTCAGAGGTGATTAAAATAAGAAAGTGTACCCAATGCCAGAGAGGCTAAAACTTTGGAAACATGTTGGATTTTTTAAGGGAAACTAAAGTTGCTGGTGACTGCTGTTGATTTGAAAAAGATTTTAATCATGTTGGTTTGAGCCCCTGATAACTCTGCTGTACCCAGCCTCAGAGTGAGAGCAGTTTAATGAGCTATTAGAGTTTGGGTTGTTAAACTCTATTGTGTTTTCAAATATATTTATTGCACAATAGAAATCCTTAAGGAAATAATAAATTACAGTAGAGCTCTTGTAATTTACTTCCACTTGCTCCCAGAGTGTGGATGCTTTTATTTTGGCATGTTTAAGAACTGGAAAACATATTTAGGATAAATCTTTGGACTGTCACTGCTGCTGCAGCGTGGGCTGTTTTACAGACAAATTGGGTGAATACGATGACAGTAACTGTGGGTTAGTTACACATATATCAAATATGAATGACAGGAAATATGAGTGCAGAGATGCCACAGATGGTTTTGGTCTCATCTGAAGGCGAAGTCGCCACCGCAGAGTTTATCCAGTGGCATCGAAACATTTTTAATTTCCCACCCTGCCCACCGGGAACATCTGTAAGTAGCTTCAGCTGCACAGACAGATTTCTGATTCCCAGAGTGTACTGGAATTTATATTGACTGTTCCTCAGCGAGTTATATTTCCCATCAATCGTTCTGTTTCTGAAATCTCCCAGAAACTCCCAGCCCATCTTCTGGTCTCTGTGAGCAGGAATCACGGCATATCTAGCACCTTTTTTGTATCAGTTACTTCCATATATTACAGTTTCGATTGATGTGTTTAGAAGTGGAACACAAAGTTAATTATAATATCACCTTGTTCAGTAACATAAATAATAAATCTTTCTGAGGCCATCAGACTCAAAGGGACCCACAGATTTAACTACGAGGTTTATAAGCATTTTTTTGGTGTCTCTATACCTTTTAAACCAAAACTGGCCAGCTGGCTAACATCAGCTGGTTTTCAGTCATAACTGAACCAAATTTTGAGATGTCCACTTTAAACCACACAAACATTCGTACTTTGCTGCTTGTCAGATAAGCAGTACAAATGGAAACACTGTTTTTCGGAGTCTAAGAAAGTTGAGGTCACTCACCGAGTCCGTGCCCTCCGATCGACACTGCAGGAAAACAACAACAATCAGTGATACTGATAAGCTGCCGGGTGATAAAGTCTGCTTCGGGCTGGTGGGCGGAGCCTGACCTGTGACCAGACACTTGCTGGCGTCTCCGGTGGGCAGGGCGTGGATCCGGAAAGGTGAGTACGGGATCTCATCTCCTCCGTATTTGATGGTGATGGTGTAGCGTCCTGTCATGTCCGGCACGTAGGACACTGTGTACGTCCCATCTCTGTTGTCTCGGATGTTGGCCTTCTTGGGTTTTCCCTCTGGATCCTGGAGAGATACAGACAGGAAGTTAGTCATGCTTGGGGTGCAGGAATACAAAGAGCTTGAACTGCCCATCACTGGTCTCCTACCATCTGCCATCGATAGTAAGAACAGGGAAAAAATAATGTAAACGCAAAATAAATTTGTTTTTCATGGAGCAGAGATCTTCTTGTTCTCTGGTCACCAAACATAAAACTGCAGGGCAGAAAAATGAAGCCAACACTGAAGCTCCAAACCTGCAGTTCCTCTGCCATCCAGCAGGGGCTACAGCAGTGAGTCAGTTCCATAGACTCCCATGTTAAAACTTTACAGCAGAAACAAACATGTTTACAGCTGATACAGAAACTACTTTGGTTTCTGCTGCTGATTTCCAAGTTCTGTCAGAGGTAATGAATATCAGTCACTGTCTACAGCCTGCTATCCAAAAACTGTCCGAAATGCTAAGCATCATCGTGGTATCAGGGATCGCTGAGATCATCATCTCTGTTTCTGTGTGCCTCTTGTTGGAGTAATGCTACTACTCAGGTTCTTGCAGCGACTCGTGCAGAAGACGACCGCAAACATATTCTAGGTAAATAAATATGTTAGAGATCAAACACCAAGAGTGATTTGAAAACAGGCACAAAAACATTTGATTTAACCTCTCTGTGCAGCAGCGCCCCCTGGTGTGTGGATGCAGGCATCTACAGTTTGTTTCCATGTGAAAAATAATGATAACAGCAGAATGAAACATTAACGTAGACCTGATGGCCGCTGATGGTTTGAGAGCAGTGGGGCTGTCACGTCTACATACACAGGATCTAACTATTCACTGCAGCAGGGGAAGGACAGACAGATAAATGGGTGATTGGATGGAAGCGGGTTTACAAAAACTCTGGTTAGTGAAGAACTCAAAAGCAAAACTGTCTGTTAGCTCGTTATACAAACTGAATGGAGTCAGTGCACGTGTAGACCACAGAGGGGTGGGAGCGAAGCACAGTACTGCCGAAAGAAATCAGACGATAATCAGTCTGAGCCAATAAGTCTGTCCTTGGATTGATGAACACAGATGTTTTTCTTTGTTTACAGTGACGCTTAAAGTACTTTATTTCAATAACTTTAACAAATATGCTGCATCTGCCAGAGGAACTACTAAGGCGTAGGGTTAAATTGGCTCTCTCACTTTCTTTTTTATAAAGATTTCCATTTAGGTGTAACAAACAGGCAAAGAGTCCATATTAAGGATTAACAGCTTAACCATCTATGAATTACAGCCTTTTTTCTTCAAGGGCCTTAATTTTTGGAAACTTACTGATAATCTGGTAGTCATTAGCATCACAGGAAATATGCACACTTGTAATCTGATGGTGAATAAAAAGTGCTGGAAACAGCCAAAGGCTCGCCGATGAGGAGGCAGCCGGCGAGGGAGGAGAAACAGGTAGGGGTGGGGGTGGACATGAGACAGGTGAAGGGGGTGGGAGGTGAAAGGGGAGAGAGTGCAGGCCTTACACAGCCTCTCCTAAGAATACTGAAAGGGATGGTTTTCTTTACTATATGAGTCTCCCACACCCGCCTGCCCCAGTCCTCCACAAACACTGAGGCCTCGCGGCTGCAGCCGTCCGGACCCTGCAGCAACAGTGACAAGCCCGACGGTCTGCGTTTGAATTGGGGTGAGCCAGAAATAGTTCACAGAAGAGCAACAAGACACGACAGACACCTCCATTACCGACCCTACCAAACACTGACATTCGAATGTGTCTGTGCAGCGTCATGTTGATGTCAGGACAGGAAGCCACGACTCACCAGAATCTGGACGGTGAGCAGTCCTTCTCCAGCATCTCTGGCATCAATGGTGAACTCCACGGGCAGGCTGGCTGGAACCCCGGATGCATTCAGACCGGGACCACTGGCTCGAACTTTGCTGGCATCATGAGCCGGTAATGTCTTGATCTTAAAAGGACTGAGAAGACAATTTGAAAGGTTAGCTCTAAACCTGAAGTACCAGAATGTTCTCGTACAGTCTTCTCTGCAGTACCAACCTGCGGGGCACTTCCTGGTCAGCGTACTTCACACACACCGTGTACGGGCCATCGTTGGCAGGAGTATAGTTGACTGTGTGAGTGCCATCACTGTTATCTGTGATGCTGACTGGCTCAGCCACACCTGAAGACATACCAGAACACAGTGCAAAGGCCACAATGAGGCGATCTTGGCTGGTTAAAGCTAATGTGAGTGTTTCATGACCATACTACTAAAGACACATGGAGGAACTGCTGGTGAAATAACGATGGATATTTTCTGACTGGGCGGGGCTTTGTGAAAGTGGCAAGTTAAGGTGAACCCAAAATAACGGGTGGCTTTCTGTGGCTTGATGACTCAGACAGCGGCTGTAATATCTATCTTACACAGCTTGAGGAGCTAGGGTTGTATTTGCAGATCTGGTGTCAGAGGAAGTCACATCTGGACTTTCAGAATAATCATCAGTTACATGTAGTCTGGCTTATCCATTTATAAGAAAGTGGTTACTCCTTGAAAGAAGGACTAAAGAGTCCAAACTTGTTCCTCTGACATAGTTCGAGTGTTTGAGTTCTGCCTTGGTGCCTTCTGAGAACCAGCGCACATTTCAAATTGGTATGAGAAGCAGTTACTACACAGTACTGTTAGCAGAAGCTGTGATCAGTATCTTGTGGGAAATAAAATCTTGGTGCAGAGAAGCTCAGTGCAGCAATGGTGACTTCCTCAGTAGTACCAACTTTGGGCCCAATAAATTCCCAGACCTGGGTCCAGAGTCCACCCTGACACGAACTGGTTTTATAATGGCCTGGCTGTGAACTGAGCCAAATAAAAGCTTACACTGAAGATTTATTAATTTGAATCCAAAGGTTTGGTTGAAATTTTAGGAAACTCAGACTGAACTCAACTGCAGCTTGATAACGAGTTGGTCTGACCCAAAGTCCTATATGTGTAAGGTAGGTGATCGATCCCTTTCAACATTAGTAGTGATTATAAGGTCACATGCAGACCCTTCTGTTACTGGTACAGCTTCCTTTTGGGCCTCGCCCTGAATGTACTGCACTGTAGGCAGGTTAGCAGTAGGATCGATATCTGCAAGTCTGAACAGCCTCAGAAATCATCAGGTGTGGATGTTCATGATAAGGTGATCCCTGGGTATGTGGTGCATATATCATTTGGTTGACATAAAACATTTTTTTCTGTTATTTTTAGCTAAACAGCTGGTATGGGCTAAATGCTAACAAAAGCCAACTGATTTGGACTAAACTGGAAAATGTTAGTATGAAACATATTCCTGTATCCTTCAAGAGGAAATCAGTGAATAGAGGAAAGAACCTTCTACATCCACCAGGTCATTGGTGACCCATCGAGGGTATTGCTGGGTTTTGTTTTAGCTGCAAATCTTTAGAAACTAGAAGATGTTACAGTTTAATACATTTTAGCATTACAGCTTTTCTGGATCACCCAAATGATTTCTGGAACCCTAGATGGTTGTCAATGACTTGGGCAATATTGGGAGGTTAATAAGTCTTTGCAGTCCTACCTGTAGGCCCATAGAGCTGAACCACCAGGGGAGCCACCCCTGCCTTGCTGCTATCTACAGTGAAGGTCTGAGGAACATGAGCACGCACCCCACTTCCAAGGCCAGGACCTGAACATCTCACCTTACTGGGATCAACCAGCTCTCGCACTGGGACCCGGAATGCACTCCCTGAAAGACCAACAGAGATGACATGACTGCAGATATCTGTACCTTAGAAATGCCCAGTCAGTGATACTGAAACCATATCTACAGGTTTTAGTGACATGGTGGATCCCTCACCTGGGATAGGTAAGCCTCCAAAGGTGATATTGACATCATATTCTCCAGGAGTGAAGGGGATGTACTCCACACTGCAGCTGCCATCTTTGTTATCCTTACATGACATCTTTGCCTCTGATGGACCCTCAATGGCCAGGCCGAGGCCTCCAGTGCCAGCACCTCTGAGGCACACAGCGAACAAAACAAGGGAGTTTGGAAAGTTTAAACAGGGATCTGTGGGTGCTATGAAATCTATTCTGGATTGAAACGCAGAGTGAAGCTACCTGGTCTCAACAGTGAATCGGTTCGGTTTGTTCACCAGTCCTTCCTCCAAACCTGGACCGTAGGCTCGGACTCGACTGGGATCACAACCCTCGGCCACCGAGACCCTGAACGGACTCTTGGGTACCGAGACATTATCGAAGAGAACTTCAATCAGATGCAGACCTGCAGACAGAGAACTGTTATACACAAGAAACCTCTCTGCAGCGCCCCCTGGTGTGTAGAAATCAGTCTGTACAGTTTGTTGACATTGTATTTTTTTAATTGAACACTGACCCCTCTGTACTTGTGTAATTTATTTATTCCTTTATTTAACCTGCAATGTCCAAAAAAACCAAAACAATAATTTCTCACGTTTTACTTTTCATCGCATATACACAGAAATATAAATGAAACACGTTTTAAATGTTTATTTAATGATCCTCCAGATGTTCAGTGTGTTGCTTCAAAGGAACCTGGACATTTAATGATCACTGTTCAGTTTTTAACCAGCAACTTCTCAGTCAGAGTGTGGGAGTCAACCAGACAAACAAATACCTTCCATTAAAATTCCAGTATTTCTTTCCCACAATGCAACGGGCTCCAGTAGCTCACACATCGCTATCAGTGGAAAACCATGTGCAGAGTGGCGACAGACTGCAGCTATAAATAACAAACTGGCTGCTCCTCACTGAGAGGTTAAAGGACCAGAGACCGTTTATTTTAACTGATGTTCAGTACAGTAATATAACACTGGCACATGAAGGGTTAATTAGCTTTTACCAGCAGATATCTGTCTGAGCTTCAGGCTCTTAACTATTAAATCAGATGTATTGGATCTTGGACTGTAATCCTGCCCTGAATATTGATCTAAACACTAATTACAGTTAACAGCAAAGTCCTGTTACTGCTAACTGTACACCAACGGGCTGCAGCTCAGCTGAGAGTCCTTTATGGCTGCAGAGGGAGAAGCTTTATGAAAGCTGCAGGGAATTATTTCATAATTAGGAGGTGTTGCAGTGGAAAAACACCCAGAAACCAGCAGCAAATCCTGATCCTGCCCGCCCTCTGACCCTGCACGTGATCTGTGGCCAGGCTCATTGAGCCTCCCTCAGAAACAACACACAGCGCCAGGAGGAAGAGCCTCACCGTCCTCGAAGGGCGTGTACTCGACTCTGTGCGTCCCGTCTCCCTTGTCGGTGATGTAAGCATCTGTTTTGGCGCCCGACGGATTGGAGATGGAGGTTTTGATATGGCTGCCACCGCTCTTGTAGTGAGCTCGAGCGTCCACGATGAAATGAGTTGTTACTTCCCTCAGGACACCTTTGGAGAGGGAACAAGCATGAAAACACAAATAAAGAGGAGAAAACGACTTAATACCTCGATGAAACATAACGGAAAACAAACAATAAGAGCCGAAACGCAGCAGACACACAAACAGCAGAGAAAGATTCATCACAACATTGAACTGTAAAACACTGAAACATTTCAAAGAAAAAGATCAGAATTAATGATTTCAGATTAAGTCTAATAAGAATCAATCATTTTGCTGCTTTTTGGGGTTTCCGTCACATAAATTAAAATATGCATTATAGAAAAAGTGCATTATTAACACAGATTGTTATGAGAGTATGAAAGATGGACTTCAGCTTCCAGTGCTGCATTCTCCCTAGTGTCCAGCAGGGGGTGACGCCTCTGAAGTCTGGTTGTGTAGAAGTCAATGGGAGAAAGGGTGTCCTGCTCAGCTGATCTCTGAGCTCAGTAAACTCGTTCCTGATGAGTTTATGGTCTCAGTTGCTGATTTCAGGTCTTCAAGAATAATCATGAATTTCGTTTTGGACGTTACGTCCCGTTTGGGTGAGGAAGGAGCAGGAAGAAGGGGGTGGATTCAGGGCGGGGCTGCCTTGTAGCTTTATTGGTTCGCTGATGGTTTTAAAGTCTTTTTAATTACTCTGCAGTTCAATAACATTCAGATTAAGACTGAAACCTGGCAAACAGTAAGTGCAGATATGACTTCAATGTAAAAACATTTAAACTGACACGTTTGGTATGATATTTGACTACTTTCCAGCCTCACATAAAAAATACACAACACGACTTTGAGCAGGACTAAAGCTTGTTCCAGGACAAATCCATCAGAGTAAGGTGCTGAGGCGGGTTTCTTCTCTGCTCTTTGTTTATTGATTTATGTTGGTAATGTGAGCATCCAGCATATCTCCATTTGTTCTCTCATTATGTGACTTCATGACTTCAGCGTTCTTTTATTGCTTTTAGTTTAATCTCAAGAGTGCAATCCAAAATAAGGAGAGAAAAACTTAAAGAACAACATACAAGTTGAATGTGCTGCTGAGAGTTTATTAACTGTGATAATTGCATCTGGTGGCATCCAGGAGGCCAATAAACAACCACAGAGAGCTGAGCCCAAACCAGATCGCACTGGAAACAGTCCCGTCACCGTGAAAAACAGACCTCAGAACAGCAGTTTGGAAACTCTAATTACTGATGTGCTGTTTGAGAGTTTACACACATCACTTCTTATATAAGCTTAAACCAATGAGACAGGCAGGCTGCAGAGCTGCCCTGTGCTTCATTGTTAAGGAAAACAAGCTAAATAAAGGTAAGGTGGACCTCTAATTTAATACATGCCACAAATGCAGAATCTCTGATTACCAAAGCAAAAGTTCCTGCACCTTTAACTTCCTGTTAGGTTTACGGGTGTTTTTGGATCTCAGGTGTGTGTCCCGTATTTCACACACAGACGTGAAACACGATAATGGACGTCGGGGGCTCTGGAGGGATTTTGTATCCTCACATGTTCACAGCTAATAGATTCAGTAATATCAGTAAAATGCTATTTTTTGAATATTTTCTTTTGCAATATTTTGTATATTTTGTTGTTTTAATATTTTTGTTTGTCGCTCTCATTTTCTGCACTTTGTCTATTGCTGCTGTAACAGGTGAATGTTGCCACTGTGGGATTAATAAAGTCTTATCTTAAATTTTCCCAGCTTTTGATATGTGTGCAAAAGAGTTTTCAATCATGTTTAGGCCTCAAAAATGCGACTAGCAGATTTACTAACCAGATATTGTTTAAGATTAAGGTTTGATTAAAGTTTATCTAAAGTTTACTCACCTCTGGGCTCCACTCCTGGTCCATAGACCTTCACCTCACTGGTGTCAACAGCTGGGTCTACCTGCAGGCGGATGGGGAAGTTTGGCACCGTGTGTCCTCCATATTTAATGGTGATGGTGTACATGCCATGGCACTGGGGGATGTAGGTGATGGAGTAGGTCCCATCGCTGTTGTTCTGGATGTGAACTTCGGCTTTGGCCCCAGAGTCAGAAATGATCTCGATGGTGAGCTCATCCTCTCCAGCTTTGGAGCAGTCCACCGTGAAAGTTCCAGCCTCATTGACCTTGCCATGCTCCAAGCCGGGGCCGCAGGCCGTCACCTTGCTGGGGTTGAACACCGACTGGACCATGGCCTTGAAGGGGGACCCGGGGATGTGCTGGTCTGCAAACAGGATGTTGATGGCATACTCACCAGGCTCAGTGGGCAGGTAGGACACGGAGCAGGATCCATCGCCATTGTCCTGGCATTCAATCTTGGCCTCACATGGCCCCTCCACCGTCAGACCCAGACCACCAGTACCAGCACCCTTTGTGTCAATGGCAAAGGGGGCTGGTTTGCCCACCACACCACCTTGAAGACCTGGACCATAGGCTCTCACCTGGAAGGTAAATAGCAAAATAAGACACACAAGGAAGACTTTGTAAGGCCGTAAACAGAAGGAATTAGCTTTAAGTCTGAAGTTTGGAGCATAAATAATCAACTGAACTGACCCATCCATGGATCACTAAACCGAAAGACCTAAAAAAAAACATTCACACAAACCAAGATCTACACGCACAAAGAAAAGTACACTGATTTTGCTTGGATTGAAAAAGGTTTACTTCAAAAGGTCTTCTGAAACCAAAAAGGTTTTACTGGGACTAAGACAGAATTTTTGGATTTAGAAGTCTTATTTTAAAGCCCGAGCCTGTTCGAAAACTGCAAAACAAATGGAAATGTGTCGAGGATACTGTGCGCTTGCAGTCAGCTGTCCTAGTGTGTGGAGAGTTCATTGACGCACTTTCTGGACCCAGAGAAAACGTCTCTTCTCCATTGCCTCAGCTATTTTATAATTACTTTTGCCCCCCAATAAAGTTGGTTGTCCATCCGTAAGGTCTGCTGCTGACCCTGTATTACCTGAACCAAGAAATGCTTACTGGTTTAAAGGGACAAAGAAAGGATGACTGGATGAACATTGCCTTAGTGGGACTAAGAAAAGCTTAATGGGACTGCTAGATTAATCCTAGATCATAATCCCATCTTTCATCATTTGGCGTCCACGAGCAGCAGCAGACACCCTGAACAGCAAGTCAGTGAGTGATTAAAGACAAAGTCCTTGAAAGTCTTTGAACATTGTTCCCATTGAACATACTTTTTATATTTTAGTTTGTGTGTAGCTTTTGAGGTCTGTGCTATCACTAGTTTTTGGATCACATGTTGTGTTTAGTTCCATTGGAGTACGATAGTTGAATAGTGACCTACTCAAAATGTAGACTTTAGTTTGAACTGTCTAACAAACAGATTTAGGGAACTCTTTGCCGTACTTATTCTGATGAACATTTATCAGTGTGCCTTGCTGTGATCTTAAAACAAACTTTACTGACAAAGTCTTGGGTGTAACTCACCTTTGAAGGGTCAGGGGGCATGATGCCCTCCACAGTGAACGGACTTCCTGGGACGGGGTTCCCGTCGTAGCTGATGTCCACTCTATATGGTCCTTCCTCTGGTGGAATGTACTTCACTGTGTGAATCTCATTGGCTGTGCCTGACTCCACCTTGCAGGGGATTGGTCGACGTGATGGGGAGGTAATTTTTACGTCCAGTTTGCCCTGACCGCCAGCACCTCGAGTACAGATGGAGAACTCCTGATCCTTCCCAACGTCTACCTCTGATTGGTGCACAGAAACAGCAGGGTGGTCAGCAGGAACAATGGTGTGCAGATTTTGTGATGTTAGTGATCTTTTTAAGCCGTGCCCACACAGAGGACGATTCACTCATCCTGCAACGCTTTGAAGCTGACAGTCGGTCGCTAATGGACATTCCAGGGTCTGGTTGCCTAGGTAACATTTGAACGTATTTACTAGCCCGTCATATGTCAGTCGCCTGTATCCTGAGCTCATTAGCAATCACTTTAACTGCTCTGCTCAAAGCTGCAAAAAGTTTATGTTAGGACTCGCCAGCAGTTTTTGTGTGTAGTTGTTTGAAGCCTCGAATGTCACCACGTCGCTGTGAATTTCTCCCTGGCTGCAGCTTTAGATGGGAAGAAGAAATGCGAATTTTCAGGAAATGTTAGCTCCTGTTCAGCTCTAAGTGAAAGGATATTTCTGTGGGAATCCCTCACAGTTTGGCGCTGATTACACAGGAAACGGAAAACACGTTTCAGCTGCTGAAAAGTTCAGTGATTCTGTAACGAGAGAAATTTCCACTGCTGCTGAGAATTACACATCAGATTAAATTTAATGAAGCAGAACTGGACCGAACGGCAGCCCGGAGACATTAAGGATCACCATGAAATGTTTGGGCTCGTCTTTCCATGGGACTCTTTTGTTTACTTATCTAATCCATCATTTACTCTCCACCTCCCTTATAATCAGTACCAAACTATGCTGTGGACTGTGGACCCTCTGTGGAAATATCCTGTGATCTACAGCAGCTCACATTTTAGAAATTATGATGAATGTTTTCAGGAATTTAGCTGGAAAGCATATGCTCTGCAAACTGAAGCATTTTCTGCAGGGAGTTCTGGTTTGTCCATCTGCAGCTTCATGAAACCTGATCAGGGCTCCGTGTGGAAACTTGTTGCTTCTGTAGGATAAATGGATCATCATTTCCTTGAAGACTTACTGTTGTTCAGTCCCTGAACTTTGACCTTGTTTAGGTCCAGTGGGGGGGCCACAATGATGCTAAACGGACTTTTTGGGATGGGGTCTCCTCCATGACACACAGTGATGGACATGTTCCCCTGAGAGAAACATAAACGGTATTTAACTCAGGTCCATCAATCACCTCACAGGTAATCCATCGCATGTGTGAAGGTGCTGTGTTACCTGCTGCACTGGCGTGTAGCGGACAGTGTAGGAGTAGTCGTGGTTGTCGATGATCTCGAAGTCTCTGACAGCGTCACCTTTAGCTGCTCCGGTGAAGTGAACCTCAGGTTTGGCTTTACCAGCTCCCTTTGTGTAAATGGTGAAGTGGGTGGGTTTACCCACCTCCACCCCTGCACGGTTCAGACAAAAACATTATTAAGACATGCTGAAAGCTGCAGTTCTTCTGCCATCCAGCAGAGGCGTCATAGTGAGTCAGTCCCCAGAAACTCCCATATTAAACCTTTCCAGCAGAAATAAACATGTTTATAGCCTAATACAGAACTACTACTACTAATCGGAAGGTCGTCAGTTCGATTCCTGGCTGCTCTGGGCTGCATGCCAAAGTCTCCTTGGACAAGCTACTGAACCCCAAGTTGCTCTCCAACGCAACCATCGGAATGTGAATGTGTGTGAATGGTAAGCACTTAGCTATAGATGGAAGTGCTGGTATGAATATGTGAATGCAAATGTGTTGTATAAGCGCACTGAGAGCTCAGTTAGAGTAGAAAAACACTATATAAGAACTAGTCCATTTACCCCCGGGTCTGGACATGTTTAATAACCCTTCCTAATGTTACTAATGTGATACAAACCCACACACCTGTCCTGTTGAGTCCAGGTCCCTCTGCTCTGACCTTGGCTGCATCATGGGAAGGCTCCACCTTTATTCTGAAGGGGCTGATAGGGATTTCCTGTTTTACACATTAAAGGTGAGAAGACCGTTTAAAGTCCAGTTTTAACATTTGTGTGCATTTTAGAGCGATCCACCTGTCGCCTCCCTCACCTGATCAGCAAACAGCACCATGATAGTGTACTGACCGGGACCTGGAGGCATGTACTTCACTGTGAACGTGTCGTTGTCGTTCTTTATGATGTCGAAGTCGATGTCAGCCTCAGCAGGTCCGACTACACCTGGCGCACACTTGATGCCTATGCTGACATCACCTGCAGCGAAATAACAATGATAAATTTTATTACAGAGCATCCCAGAAGAATTACCTCTGTGATATGCGAATTCGTGCACCAACAGCAGTTTGAAGTTTCTTTTCTTTTTTGAATTTCTTCCCAGTAACACTCATGAACTAGCAAAGATTTGGCAAACAGCATGTTTGTCTTTGCATGATGCACAGCTGGTATCAATCTGAGTCACAATAATGATCAGGAAGACAAAATAATGTCCTCCATACCATGCATCAAGATGGCAGGACATGAAAAGAGGACATAGGACATGAAATGGGTATTATTATATCTGAGCAAGGCTCACCCTGTCCGGCCTCGCTGCAGTCCACAGTGAAGTAAGTTGGCTCATTAGCCTTGAGTCCCGTCTTCTCCACACCTGGACCGTAAACCTTCACGTTCTCTGGATGGCTGCCCTCTCCAATAGTCACCTTATCCACAACATCACCATCGTCATTAGCAATAAACTGGATTTCAAATTTTCTCCAAACTCTAACAAGTAAATGCAGAAGCTGAAATGTGGGATATATCATGGAATATATACATACAAACTTTAAAAGACCAAATCAAACGCAGCTTTTCCCACAAACTTTTATCTGAGGTGATATATTGAGCTCCACACACGATTACAAAACACTGCAGCCACTGGAGTACCTCGAGGCTCTATCATGGGTCCCCTAAAATTCTGCATTTACATGACATTTAATTTAAAAAAAAAAATCTGTAAAACAGTATCCTTCAAGCAATTAAAAACAATTTTCAGCAGACATCTGCTTAACTTAAAGTAGAATAACAGCCAAATGTACAATCTAATCACATATATTTGTAGCTTATGTTACTAATTCAGAGAGCTGTATTTGTATGATAGAGTTAATGAGTGGCTTATTTACACTGAAACAAACTGCAGACACTGAGTTGGATTAACAGTGAACTTAAAGGATGTGCTTCAGTGATTTCAACGTGAGTGTGTGACTACATTTAGTGTTGGTTTTATACCCTGAAGGGGCTGTTGGGGACATTGACTTCACCCCAGGTGATGATGATGGTGTGTTTGATGGGTTTTGTAGGAATGTAAACACAGAAGAAGGTGCTGTCGCCATTATCTGTGATCTGGATGTCGATGGGGAAACCGTCTGAATCCTGCAAGTACAAACAGATTTTACTCAGGTGTGATTTTAAAAAGGCATTAATGTGCTATTAAAAGATCACAAACACGCTGCCTTTGAATTCTCACCTGAGCATAGAGCTTCAGCTCGCCTCTGCCGGCTCCATGGGTATCGATGGTAAAATCAGCTGGTTTGTTAATGATGCAACCCAAGGGCTCCAGACCTGGACCATAACATTTCACCTGAAGGAATAAACACATCACGTTTAACAGTCAAACATGGAGGATAGCATTTGAAACTCAGCAAGGCTCTGATTTTACCTTCTCAGGAAAAACATCATTGGCAGCTGGGAGGATGTGGGCCATGAAGGGACTGTCCTTGATGTCCTCATCATCACATATGACATGGACGGCATAGTCGCCCGGTTCGGTCGGCCAGTATCGAACATCACACGATCCATCGCCTTTATCGTCACACTCGATCTTAGCCTGGGAGGGCCCCTCGATAGAGAAACCTGTGCACACACTTTTATTGAAACACTGCCGTAATGCGATAAATGTGAAAACAATGGGATCTGCCCATGGAGTTCAATATTTCACATGAAAGTTTTAGCATTAGAGTACAGGCTTGGCAGTTGGCAGAATCATTGGGAGTAATGGAGGACCACGAATATTCACTGAAAGCACAGCACATAACATCAGGTCCAGAAGCTTCTGTACACACATTTTACACAGTTTTCAGAGACTCAAAGCAGCTGTACAGTAGACTGACGGCCTAGGTCAGCAGGTTATTATTCCATGACTAATTAAGCAGATAAAAGAGCTGGAGGTCATTCCAAATACTGAACTTGTATTTGGTAACTGTTTACTCAAACTCAGTGAAGTTCTACATTTCCTGTAACAGCATTTGTCTGATTTCACTTGATAAATACAGCAGAAATGTTATGTCCTCAGCAAATTTCACAACATTCTTTTGACTACATGATGAAGTAGACAACACCTTGAACTCCTAACATGTTCCTGAGTCCAGTCTTTGTGTGGTTATAACTTACCGAGAGTTCCCACTTCAGTTCCAATGGCCTCCACTACAAAGTCAGCACTCTTCCCCACCATCCCGGTCTCCAGACCTGGACCCCAGGCCCTCACTTTCTGAGGCCCCACGTCCTCGCTGACATATACCTCAAATGGGCTGAAAGTACACAAAAATTGGTTTTGTTTTTCTCTTTATTCCAGATAATATTATTTATCTGGATATTTCTAGTTTTATATGGCATCACATGGCCAAATGATTACAATGTATGCGTGTGGAACTGTATGTGATATGACATACACCTGAAGGAAACTCCCCCAAAATGTAATCTTAATTAATAAATGTACGATCAATCCATTAATCTCACCTGCGTGGGATGCTGTGTCCTCCCCAGGTGATGGTTACAATGTACTTTCCTGCCATGACAGGGTAATAATTACACTCATACAGGCCGTTTTCCATCTCAAGCACCTTCACCGGCTCCTCCAGGCCTTCTGGATTAAAACAAAATATAATAAACAATCAGTGCATCTTCACTGAGCTGAATGATGAAACTTCAGGTGAAAGTTCAGCGATCACAGTTATTGAAAATGAAAAATAATTGCTGTTTACAACACGCACGCACGCACAGCTTTGTTAATGGTTTAAAAGAATTTTAGTTTCAGTTGATTTAATGTCAAGTAATTCATTAAAAAGTATGTTTCTCTAACTTAATACCCTTTATGGGTAAACCGATCAGAAGACCTGTGAGTGTAATGTAGTTTTTGTGAAAGCTCCAACTGAAAATCTAATTGTGCTCCATCCACTAACAAATGTCTGCATTAAAAAAAAAGTCCGATGTGATCCAAGCCAAAAAACAGTTTCATGCTAATGTGTTTCCTAAATGTGGTGTTTCTGGGGTCCTGCTGTCTTACTTGGTCCTTTCACGGTGACTTTGAGCTCCCCGCTGCCGGCTCCTTTGCTGTAAACTCTGAAATCTGCCACTTCTTTCACTCTCAGACCCTTCGGCTGCAGACCTCTGCCCGACGCTCGGCAGGCGTTTGGGTTACAGGCTGTGAGGACCAATGAGATGGAGGCGTTTGATAGAGGTTAGACTGGGAGACGATGGTCACATGATACCGAAACTGACACAAACACACACAGCCCTGTTTCCTGCTTCCTGTGTGATCCTACACTGAACCTTCAGGATCTGTCCAACCTCCACCTTCAGCTGGAGCCATCAGGCCCACTGCCGAGAGCTATGAGGCTTTAAATGGAGGATTGCAAAATCAGAGACTTTAGAAAGTTGATTTGGTCTCTGAAATTAAAAGTTAATCTTAGATTAATGATTTATTCTCTCAAACATTAATAAACTCAAATTTTTATTGTACGTCCAACAGTTTCTAACTAAAGTCTACCAGAAACAAGTAAGCTAAAGCTAACTGTCTGACACACACACACACACACACACACACACACACACGCACACACACACACACGCGCGTGCGCGCACACACACACAGACACACACGCGCGCGCACACACACACACACAGAGCAGCGGGAGTTTCTCTGTTAGTCAGCTGATCAGCACGGAGAAGCAGCTGAAAGGCTGAAAGGGAAAAGCAGCAAAGATGAAATCAGAGAGTTCAGAGCTGCAGATTCAAAATAATAATAAAAACACACAAATGTGACGGCAAAGAGGAGGTAAAACTTATCTTAGACCAACTCATTCTTTAAGTCACTGGAAAGGTTTGAAGCATGAGATTGCACTCAGAGGATGGAGTGTCAGTGAGCTGCAGGAGGAAGAGTTACTGAAGGCAACATGAGGAGGAATGGGCAGGCATGATGATGATGATGATGATGGGGAGGAGTAAGAAAATAATCACTCAGAAACTTAAGCCTCTTCTCAGATTACAGTAATGTCATTTGTTATTTCAGATCACTTTAAAGTTGTTAATTTTGTTTTTCTAAGATCTTATTAACCCTTTTTATTCTTATTAGTTGTTATTCATATTATTCAATCCAATGAAACAACCCAAGTTTGAATTGTTTTCTTAATATCTCCTTCTGTGATTGAACCCAGTTTGCAAATAACTAAATTAATTAAAAATAAATCTGACACCAATTTTTTTTTTGGCTTCCTTGTCAGTGTGGTTCTTGTAGTTTGGGAGGTTTTTGTTAAGATGACATCTAAACCAAACAAATGTGTCCAGATGTTGACAAGAAGTAACCCCACCACACATTCTACCCTCTCTGGGTGATTAACATGATGGATTTTTGCTGACACAGCTTGGATCTGTGGGCAGTGGAGCTAATAAAATTCCAAAGAAACTGGGAGGTATGTAGCTTAGCTAAGAAGCTTCTTTGCTGTTGATATCAAATACTGACCTAATAAATGGTTTTCAGGACAGACAGTTTTGTGAAAACATGTCTCAGAACACCAGAACTAACTATTTAAGCTTGTCTTTCTACAGAAATATATGAAATAAAATTATGATGGGATTAAATCCTAGCTAATTAATTTGGATACCATTCAGAGAGAGCTGGATACCTCCACATTCATTCTGTTTCTGAGCTGTAGAAAAAGAACCAGCTGCTCAGGACGAAGCAGTGCCAGGACATGCTGTAAGGCAGGGAAACCCCATCTAGGTCAGGCTAAGGTGAAGATAGTTTGAGCTGAAGTCAAAAAAGACCAGGCTAGCGCAGACAGGCTCCAGTCAAATCCCGTCCCTGGCCTGTACTAACTTGGTCGCCTGGGTTTGGGTGGTGTTGGAGGAGGGGCTCTCCTGGTCTTGTCAGCAGGTGGGGTGCGTATGGACTGAGGTACAATCTCCACTGGAGACCCAGGAGAAGGGGCACTCTGTGAAACTGAAGGAGGGAACAACAGTGATGACACATTTGTACAGAGCCAGAAGGAGGACGGATATGGCAAAGGTCATGGTCACCAAAGGAAACCCTATCACCCCAAACTAAACCAAATCAACCCAACTCAACTAAACTAAAGCCAACCAAATAAAATCAACTCAAACTAAAACAAAGCAAAATCAGTCAACCAAAACCACCCCAGACCTAATCAGTATATATAAAAAAAACCCTGTAGACTGAGGAAATGTTAGTCTCTAGGTGATTAAAGAGTTCAAATCAAGTCAAGCTAGGCACAAACCTGCTCTCCCAGATGAATAAAGTCCTGATTTATATCCTAAATCCTTGGAAATCCTAGGCAGTTCTTTAGTTCAGTATTCAAAGAAGAACAGTTCAAAATCTTAACATGAAGTTTCAAATAATGTGAATCAAGACCAACATGACATATCAAGACTACTTCTTCATCAAATTACAAGTCGAGACAAAGTCACCAACCACGCATTAAATCAAGGTTCTAATTTAAGACGAGTTAGGAGAGGGTCAAACTTGACTTACAAGACCTGAGTCTCATTCTAAGATGACGCCAGGTGGGAAAGTCCCAGGTTAGGTCGAAACCTAAATTCTCAAAGCCAACAAGCTAATCCCAATACAAACCTATTCTACATCTTGCAGACAAATCAAAAGATTGTAAGTCATAAATCAATACTGTTAAACCCCACGCCAAGAAGTCCCCAGGTCAAAGATATAACTATATTTTCTGTCAAGGTACAAATTAAGACTAGAAAGTCTTCTACAAGTCCAAAGATTAACATTACCCAACTCAAAGATGAACAAGCTCAAACCAGGTTTGATCAAGACCCAAATAAAATCCTGAGGGCACTTCAAATCAAGACTGGCAGATTCCAGTTGAGAAAAAAGAAACTTCCAGAAAAAACTTAAGTCAAAAAGCACATCAAAAGCCAGACATGCCCTTAACCAGAACAGAAAGTTCCTGGTTTGACCAAAAATAGCCAAACCCCAAATCAAAAACAGTTAAATCCTGTCAGATCCAGTCCATACAAACAGCCACATTCTCTTCCAGCAAACCAGAGGCGATCAAATGCCACTGCCCAAAGCCATGAGAGTCCTTATAATGACCCATCCTCAGGAAGTAGAGTCTCAGAAGACCTGGACTTGGACGGTACTACAGGCCCCTGTCAGAGAAATCCATCAGAGTTCAATGTTACCCCCACACTGATCACAAATCTATGCTGGTGGATGTGGAACAATAATAGCGAGGGTTAATTAAGTGGATTATATTAAATGAATGAGATAAAAATATAGCTACAGATATAAGATAACTAAAGATAAGACAGGAAATGGTTTTGATTTGAATAAATAAACTCCAGATAATACCTAGAACAAATGAAAGAGTTAGAAAAGACAGTGCGTAGTGTTTGAGAAGCCCACCCTCAGAGATGTGGACAGTGAAAGGACTTCTGGGAATCTGCTGCCCAGCAAAGGTCACGCACACAACGTGAGGTCCCTCCAGGACGGGGACATAGGTGCACCGAAATATACTGTCGCCTCTGTTCTCCAGGACAATCTCCACTGTATCCCTGCGACCATTCGAATCCACAATGATGACACCCACGTCTCCAGCACCCGCTCCTGGTGTACAGACAGAGAACAACAGAGAACAACAGGACCTTTAAAGACCGGAGGAGGAATGCGACCATCATTGGAACAGAATCAGCCAAAGATCATCCAGAGGAAATATATCTGTGGATACCTAGAGCTAACCCTAACCCTGCCCATAGAAATAAGGAGTCCTAAATCCCCCCCTGAGAAACTGACAATCATGAGGCAAAAATGTGTTTGTGCATATTTTGGTTTCTAGAGTAATGATTCCAAAGATAAAAAGGTAATTTACTGCAGACAAACTAACAATTCAATGAGACTTACCTGCAGTGTAAATATCAAAGTACGTAGGTTTGTTGGCCACATTCCCCATCGGCTGCAGTCCGAGCCCGCGGGCCTGAACTCTGGTCGGGTCACCCATGGCTTTTGAAACATTCACAATGAAGGGACTACTGTCGATGTCCTGTCCAGCAAACAACACCTTTACCTGAGAGGAAGAAGAGCACAAAGGCCTGTTAGGCTCACAAACATAAATTTGTGTTTACATGAACTAAACAACAACTAAGACTAAGCAAGCAGGAAAGATTTAGACCCTGTAAGAATCAGGGCAACACAGCAGAAGCTCCTTTATCCACACCGGCTCCAGGTGAATTATAAATGTCATGGGTTCAGTAATTCCCAATCACGGGGGTTCCTCTGCAGTAGGTGGAGGGTACATGGAAAAACTAAAACATTATAAAGAATTAAGTAGAGCAAATTTGAGCAGAAATATGATCAGTTAAAAAAAGGAACTCATAAAGGGTGGCAAATAAAAGCCAATAGAAATGTACAAATGACTGAAACTAATAATGGCAAAAATAATTTACACAGTTATTGACAAGTTATTGAAATATTATGCTAATGGTTATGGATGGTTGACAACATTAACTAACAATAACTAAGAACTGGACAGGTCAAAGTCATCCAGGTCCAATTTAAACGAGTTCCCCTCTAAACCGAAAGGTGCTAAGGATACAGAGGGTCCATGTTACAAGCTGTGCAGGTCCATCAGATGAAAAATGATGGGAACCTCTGCTCTATATTTCTAAAAAATAACATTTGAAGAACCACTGTGCCTCTTTTAGCTGTACAGTGGGCTCTCCTTACTTTATGAAGCCCCTCCACTTTGGGCAGGTAGACCACAGAGTAGGTTCGGTTCTTGTCATTGTTGGGGATGACTCGGGCCTGATGGAGACAGAAATGATTCAGCATGATTTCAGTTATATTTCACTTTGATGTTCTTTAAATCAGTGTGAGGGTGTGTTTGCACCTCTTCTGTGTGTCCCTCTGGATCCTCCACGTAAACTAGAACTTCTCCCAGTCCAGCCTCCACTGTCTCCACCAGAAACTCTGCTGGTTTCAGAACCATGTTCCCTCGAGGCTCGATACCTGTGAACGCAGCAATCACATGTGGCTATTGTATGGTGAAATGAATGAAAATGGTTATAAAAGTCCTCTTATGAAAAACATTTTAACTACAAAAATGTCACCATTATTTTTCAGAGAATTGTGCCAATATCAAGGGAATGTTTAGAAAACCTAATTTATTTTGGCTAACAACACAAAATATGCACATCTGTAATTAATAAATATTTTCAGTATCTGCAAATCTAGTCATTATCTTTTGATCCTCTTTACTGTTTCATCTATAAAACAAAAAAAGCAGTGAAATAAGCCCAAAGATGTGCTCAGATCATTTGTTTCCCCCGACTAATGGAACAAAAGCTAAATGATGATTGACTGACTTTTGAGAAGTGTCACCATATATTTTCTGTTAATTGCTAGTCAGTTACACTATCATCTATTTCTAAAAGCTTAATAAACTTAACAAAAACAAACTAAAGCTGATCAGTTTTTTGGATGGACTTTGGTCCCATATGTTTTCCCTCACCTGGTCCATAGGCCTTAGCTCTCTTGGGATGTAGTGACTTGGCCCTCAGTGGGGCGCCGGGCTTCAGCTTAGCTTTGGGGAACTGAGACAGGTAGGTCATGACAGAGTGCTCATCCACATTAGGATCGACAATCTCCTCAGGAGCAATCACCTGGACAGGAAGGACGGGATGAAGGACACATCAGTTCAGCCTGCATCCATGTATGCAGATGATGCCGTGTTTTATCTTTATGGAACTTGAACCAGATGTTCTTGCTAACTGTTCTCCTTAAATGGCGGATTAGGTAAGTTTGTCACTTATACTACGTTTCCACCACCAGTGTGCCGTGCTGGTGTCGGTTTCAATGAACCGGCAAAAACCTTAAGAATGAGCCTGCGTTTCCACCACGCTTTGTGAATCTGATCCTTTACGTATGAGTGTGGGCGGGTCCTCATCTGGACACGCACGGCACAAGATAAACACAGACAGCGATTACAAGCAAGACGACAAGTATGCACTTTGCATCCTTGTTATTCCCTCTCTATTGAAACAGTAAGTCCAGTCACTCACGCTCTCGCACCTTCGCCGTTGTCAGTCCTGTACTCAGTTTACATCTCTTTTCTCTCTCCGCAGAATCCCCATTATTTTCCAGACACACTCGCACTCTCCGAGCTCTATGTTAAACTATGTTAAATGTTTTTTTCTACTCCGAGCATTCAAAGCAAGTTTTACGACAGGTCATAACAGTCTCTGACTTTAAGTACTTTTTAACTATCACACACACACACACACACACACACACACACACACACACACACACACACACACACACGTGGAATGGAGAAGCTGAGGATCAAACCACCGACCTTGTGAACATGTCATTGTACTTTTTATAAATCTATACATTTCCAGCTGTCAATACTTTTTTGAAAAGCTACAGAAGGAAACTGAAAAATGATTTCATTTAGCCAGAAACACATCAGATTGCGTCATTAAAGAAGTTTCTAATGAACAAATGATGTGAGTGAGTTCACACGAGACCGAGTGAAGTCCAAAATCCTCCATGGAAGAGAAGCTGGAGGGAAATCAAAGTGAGTCATTTTATCTGATCAAAAAATCTGTTTTTTAATGAGATAAATAACGAAGGAACAGAACACATGAGGGGTCGGTGAAATGTTAAACAGCTGCTCGTTCAGTAGAGGGGAGCAGGAAGATGTCTGAAACAACCTGAGAACACAGCAAACAGCTTCAGGACAGTTTTATCATTATTATCAGTGTTACATGTTTTTTCCATGGAAACTCCTTTTCAAATAATTTCCCTCTAATTTCTAGGGAAGAAGTTTATCCATCATTCCTGTCTCTACTAGTTCTGATTAAGAATTATCAGCTAATAACTGCAACGTTTCTCATCACCCAACAGAGCACGACTTTGGCTTTTTGGGATCAGACTTTCCAGGAAATTAGCTGAAAAATGGAGACTTTTCTCTAAATGGATGAGTTTTAATTCACCTTCGACCTGCAGAAATGAGGCAGCAGCAGCTCCACTCAGACGTAAACTCTGACTTCCTGTCTCAAACTAACGAGTGAACAATCACTTTGACTCGTCTGCTCTGCTGCTGATTTAAACTGCAGCCAGCTCACATCTCTGTGGGCTGGAAGTTGAGCCAAGAGTGTGAAGCCTCCACATGGATCACAGCTCAGCCATGACTGCTATTTCTGCAGTTCATTTCAGTCGTAACAGATATAACCTCTGTGCATGAATTCAAACGAAACATGATGCTCACTGACAGATAAAAACAACAGACACATCTACTTATTCCTGATCCTTTTTTGTGCAATAAAAAAATGCTTTCAGTAAGAGGAATCTCAGAGAACAGATACTGACTGTGTTGCTGTATGTGGTCAGGCAGGTGTTACCTGTGGCACTCCCAGCCAGTCATCAGCCTGCTGCATGGCCTCTCGAGCATTCTCCACCGGTTGACTGGGATCCCATGTTTCCCAGTCGGGACACAGACCTGAGGCCAGCACAGACAGACAGAGAGGTTTCATTATATACAGGCGGTGAGTCTGTCCTGCAGGACGGCATTCAGATTGAGTCCAAATGCTAAACTGAAGCCTTCAAAATGTCCACTTAAATCAGTGACCTGAGACAAGTTTAATCAGAGCAGTCTGAGCCTTCTCTGAAAACATGAGAAACATGTGAACTCTGAACCTCTGATGAGCTCCTGATTAACAGCTTCAAAGAGAACATTTTCAAATAAACTTTATCTTCAGAGTTTCTCATTAACAGGACTGAACATGTAAAATCTAAAGTTTTTAGACTTTGTGTACACATCATCCATCCATGCATGCATGCATCCATCTAACCAACCAACCAACCATTCATCTTACCAACCAACCATCCATCCATCTTACCAACCAACTATCCATCCATCCATCTAACCAACCAACCATCCATCTTACCAACCAACCAACCATCCATCCATCCATCCATCTAACCAACCAACCATCCATCTATCCATCCATCCATCCATCCATCCATCTAACCAACCAACCAACCAACCATCCATCCATCCATCCATTTTTCCTTTTTCCACTTGTCCAATTTAGGGTTGCTAGGTGACACAACATCAGAAAAATAAATTTTTTTGACATAGAGAAAAGATTTCCATATTTGGTTTGTCTCCACTGATTAAATTCTAAACATAAAAATCTATGATATGGGCTCTTTAACCTTTTATAGGGCCAACTTTCAATCTTAGAGTTATACTGGACATTATGAGACTTCATTAGTTCTGTGACATTTTTCGAAATGTTTCACTTTCATGTAGAAAATCAAAGTCAGTTAAGTTTCCATTGTTGCCAAGTAGTAAAAAAAAAATTCAAGAAGTGTCCAAGAAAACCACGTATATGTTAAAGGAACATGTATTTTAGAACATTAGAACATACACATTATAACCTTAGACAACATTAGGCCATTTCTTCATGAGCACATGCTTCTCAACCTCACTGAGGCGTGGGCATATTTAAGGCAGTCCATCAAAGACTCATCAAAGGTCAAAGTGACAAAGAATAAAACTAACGAGATCATTTCCATTTTCATGTCATTAGCTTCATGAGTATATAATACTCCAGTTTCTTTTTCAAAAGCATAGCCTATTTTTTTTATTTCAGTAACTAAAGTGTTTATTTTTATTTTTAGTTCACTAGAATAACCTTGAATATGGAACAATATGTGCACACAGTGAGGATTTTTTAAACTTAAAAAAAAAATGGTTCAGTTAGATTTTTAAAAAATGGAGCGCTAACAGCCGTGAGTTAAAGAAACTATTTTCCAGGAGATTTCCTGGAAATCTTCCTCTTGATGTTCCTTTACTCAGCTGCTGTTTATCTGTGAATATTTCCTCCTGCACAGTTTGGTGCTGACTATAAACTGGGAAAAGAGGAAGTGTTACGGTTATTTAATATAAGCCTTTTACACTGAAATATTTAAAATATTTAAACTTTGAACTAATGAATATGAAGAATAAAAAATGTTCATGACATGGAGTCACGCAGTTTACAAAAAAGTTGCACTAAAGACTTATTTCTGTGACTCAGAGGGGAGTTATTTCAAAACAAAGATAATACTGCACTACACGTTCAGCCAGTTCCTTATCATCAGCCCTGAGTGCGTGCTCATAGATTATTTCTGTACCTCTGGCTGCATAATAAGCTTCACAAACTTAGAAAAGAAAATATCAACACATCTGACTCTAAAAAAACCTATAAATCCAGCTGAACGTTAAAGCTGTCTTTCAGTTATAAATATCATCCTCGTGCTGCTTCACACTCATTCAACACTTCCATCCAGAAACTGCAGATTTTAACTGCTGCTGTTTTTCTGAAGCTGCTGACATGATGCAGAAACACCAAAACACTCTGAGCCCTGAAGCTGATAAGAGGATTAACTCCCCCACATTTGTTCTGTACGACCTTCCATGTGAGGACCTCCGCTTTTTCCTGCAAAGTCAGGACATTCTTACAGCGTGAGGCTTTACTCTGACTTCAGGTTAGAGGGTCTGGATCAGCTCCGGGACTTTATTTCCTTTCAGTTATTCTTCTCCTGTCTTTGAGTCTGTTAGAACTGTTGCGGTAAAATGTCAAAGGGCAGTTTTAAGAGCAGCTGAACGAAGCCAGAGCGAAGTGCTCAGCCGATGACCGAACCCTCCAAACATCAACGCAGGAAGTTAAATATCAGGTTTGTCTCCTTTTTTCTGGAGAAATGTTCAACACAGGAACAAATCAGCAGTTTAAAGACAGCAGCTGTTTTACATCAGCTGATAGATGATTTAAGCACACATTCACTTTAACTGACAGTTCGACTGCTTCAGGCTGAGTTTTTATTTGATAGCGTCTGCATTTTCCTGGAAACTTTCCTCATAATTTTCTAAAAATCAGCAGTTGTTTTTCTTTAAATTGCAGGATATTTTTTAAAGAAAATCAAACTCAGCTTCCTGTTTCCACGACATTTAAACTACTAAGATTTAACGTCAGTGTTTTTGTACATTGTGTGCATTGTTGGAGGGATATCAAAGATTCAGGTCCTACCAGGGGCGCAGTTGTCCACCAGAGCTCCCAGTGCCTTGCCGTCCCTCCAGTCTCGGTGGAAGTTGGTGATGGGGAGCTGGGGCACCTTGTTCTGGATCCAACCCAGCAGACGCTGTTTAGGGGTCAGTTTCTTGGCATCTTCATCATCCTCATCCTCCCACATGGGCATGGAGATGGAGTAGTGGAGGATCAGGGTCCAGATCAGACCCAGGATCAGCTTCAGATTCCCATCTACAATGGCTTTGGAGTCTGAAGGACAAAGGAATAAATACAGAGGCATTAAAATCAACAAAAACCAAACAGAACACTTTCCCTCCCCTGAGCATTGAACACCTCAGCATTACATTTACCTCACCTTAAGTACATCATCACTGCTCCCATATGAATTAAGACGGTAAGTACCTGCTAATCAAAGGCACTTGATTAATTGATCATCAGAAAGTGTGACCACCTCTATGAAAGCAGAACTTTTGTCAGTATCCTGGTCTGCAGCATTTAGGCGTGTGTTAAAACAATGTCACAGTTTTCCCAGGAGTGGACGTCCCAGAAACTTCACCCCAAGCTCAGACCATCCAACACTCAGAGAAAAACTGCAAAGAAACTCAAGAGCTCCATCTCAGACTCTACAGGCTGCAGTTAGCAGGTTAAAAGTCAATGAGGGAACAATGAGACTGAACAAATATGACTTGTTTATAAGGGCTGCAGCCTCTTCTCTCTAAGAAGAACATGTCAGCATGGCTTCAGTTTGCAAAGCTATATCTGAGCAAACCAAAAGACATCAATGTTCTTTGGAGAGACAAAAGTGGAGATGTTTGGTCATAATACACAACACATCAGCTGAAATACCTCAGACCAACTGTCAGCATGGTCATGGAGGGCTGATAATGGAAAACCTGGTCTTATTAGGAGGGACGGCATCAATCCCACTTTGGATGGAGCAGCTCTCATTTCTAGAAATCTGACTGAATTTATTAAACCCTCCTAAAATGTGACTACCCAGGGTTGAGACCAGGACCAGGTACCCATTCCCTTGGAGACAGTGCCTGCTCCCAGACCACCAAAAAACAAACCTAAAATCAGCAAAAAAAACTATTTAAGAAAGAACAATTTAGCATCCTCATCACCAAAGAGTAGAACTTGAAGTGGTGGGCAAGATGGTGCCTGTGTTGGGCTGTGCCTCTACCTCCGTCCATGCTTTTGTTTATTTTATATGCCTTATCAGTGTTAATGTTACTTTTTCGTCCGGTGTTGTCTCCGTATGGACATATGATCGCCATTCACTACTGGTGATCAAATCTGTTATGGATAATCTTCAGAGTCAACGACACGCGGTTGTTTTTCCTGCTGGAGCGGGGCGCGGCCCCCAGTGTATTTCCACTGTTGCCGGTCACGCTGCCCTTACTTCGGAGACATTATCAGAGGAGGCAAGGAAGGAGAACTGGTTTCCTTGTGCGGCTTCCTCGGCTTTGGAGAGAAAGGAATATACAGGATTTTCATTTGTGGGCCACTAGCGGGCAGATTTGTCTGAGACTGGTCGGGGCTGGACTTGTCTCCATGCTCCCTTATGTCTACCACCCGGGCTGCCATCTGAAAGTGTGGAAAACTGTGGCTCAGTGTGGCAGGAACCCTGCTTTGCTGCGCAGCTAACTCCGTCATATGGACTCTGTTCCAGGTGCTTCTGCACATGACCCGGAGGCTCCCTCCATCAAAATGATGGTAATTAACGCCCGCTCTGTTGCTAATAAGGCTCATATTTTAAATGACTTGTTCTGTAGTGAGAAACTGGATTTTATGTTCATCTCTGAGACCTGGCAGTGTGAGAATGAAGTCTCACATCTTTTAGGACTGTGTCCTGGAGACTGTTCATTTTTCAGCGCACCGCGGACCTCTGGCCGTGGAGGTGGAACAGCTGTAATTTTTAAAAGGACATCTCTGCGGGTTGTTATGACTCCTTTGAAATGATCAAAATTGATCGAGTTCGGCCCGTGCATGGTATTTTAATTTATCGTCCACCTGGCTCTCCTGCATCTTTTTTATCGGACTTTCAAGACTTTTTATCTTCCACTATTAAACTTGGCAGGATTATTATTGTTGGGGACTTCAACATTCATCCACCCATCAAACCCATCGAACGCCACCACTAAGGAGTTCCTGAGCATCATGGACTCTTTTAACCTTGTTCAACATGTACGTATCTGGGCCTGCTCACACTGCTGGACATACTTTGGACTTGGTCTTTACTTATGGTGTTCCCCTCGACCATCTGCACATAAATTAAGTTGTCTTCAGTGACCATAAATCAATTTCTTTTAATGTTTCTTGTAATCCAGAATCTTTTCCCCCAAGTTTGCATTAAGTGTAGATGCTTTATTGATGATTCTGTTTTATCTGAGTTTTCTTCTCTTAATAATTTTAAAGTTCATCCTGATGATAATGTGGAGCTCCTTGTTAACTCTTTTAATGAACACTGCCATACCATTATCAATCGGATTGCTCCTTTGAAAACTAGTCATTGCTCTGTCAGTTCTTGTGTACCTTGGTTAAACAATCAAACTCGTGGCCTGTGTGACGTGTGGACAAGTTTTTCCTATATTAGGCTCAAATAAAGTCATGCGGTCAGGATCAGTGAATACAGCTGGATTTGATTAATTTAAAGTCATGTTCAGCTGAATTAGATTTCCAACGTTTTGTAACCCAGTTTCCTGTTCTGCTGAAGAGCACCAAAATAAAAGCTCATGGCTGCTCTCAGTTTATCTTTCAGACATCAGGAGACTTTTATTTTTTTCTGTCATCGTGCAGAAAAGTTTCATCCATCAACGGCAGCGGGCAGCATGATGTCATTTAGCCCCCGCTCTGAGGAATGAGGTCAGTTTAAATAGGAAACACATGCACACACACACAAAGACACACATTAACACACCTCAGGATTCTGAGAGAGGACGCCGTCAGATACACTTTCTCCTGTTGAGCTGAACGCTGTTGTTGTTTTCTATCACACACCTGAAATCTCTTTTTTCTACATTGAGGTCAGCACGGCGTCGTCCCTGCATGAACAACGTGAAACCTCAAGTTTTCCCCTGAGTGCTGTTAAAAGTTTCTGAGGGACTGTCCAATCAGGGGCGAGGAAAATGATTTCTAAACACACAGCTGGAGATTAACTCACGTGTGCACGCTTCGACTGCTTTCAGCACCTTTCACTTCACGTTACCAGGCAGGCTATCTAATACCCTTCACTGGGACTGACTCCCAAACCAGCTCTCTTTAAAGGAGACATATGCAAAATCCACTTTGTTAGCCCTTAAACACATGTTGTTGTGTACTTCAGTGTGTAGCAGTGCAGCAAATTTAAATGCATTCTGTCCCGGTGCTGTGTAGATATCTTTATATTCTTTTTGGGTCATATTTTTCAGTCTGTTCAGTTTTCTCTGTTCCCTGTTCCCTTTCCTTTCCTCTTACGTCACAGTATTTGCTGTGGAACTGCTAAACAAGGTCATGGACTTCCAGCTTACCGATTTCGTGAATCTGCCATTTTTTTCTCACAGTGATTTTGTAGTCCAAGCTCAGTTATGCCGAAGTTGCAAGTAGACAAGTCCAAATGTTCGGTTGTTGGGTGTATTAACCCACACCATTCCTTACATCACCCCCCAGCATCAGAGCCTCTTCGAAGTTCATGTTTCTCTGCCAGTAGCTAATGGTATCGCTGCTATCAAACTACAAAAATGGCCGAACAGGGTGGAGTGGAATGCTGCGCGACCTGGAGGGGGGGCGGGGCGTGAAATGTCTCATTCACATTTAAAGAGACCGCACCAAAACGAGCTGCTCTGAGACGCCTCAGATCAGGGGTAAACGAGGGGTCTGTGGAGCTGCAATAACGAGGAGCTCAGACCGAAGCATTACAGTTCTACTTTATACAGACCACAAGGGAATGATTTATATATGAAAAGGAAGGATTTAAAAGCATGATATGTGTCCTTTAACACTTCTCCTTTTACAGCTTCGGCACCATTTTAACTTTCCATTTTAAAACCAACCATCTCGGGGCTCTGGGGGGCTCAGAGGGTGAGCAGGCGACCACATACATATGCCGCGTAGCGGTGCATGCAGCGCAGGTTCAAGTCCCGGCCGGTCGCTATTTCCCACATGTCTTTTCCTGTCAATCTCCACTGTTAATAAAGCCAACCATCTTGACTCTTCCTCTCCTTTTAATCCCACCACTTCATTTCTTTATCCAACATCAGTAAACTCCTTTCAAGCTTCGCGGTTGTTGGATTTCAGGATGGTTTTAGCAGAAACACGACTCCTACACCATTTTCAGCATTTGATCTTAAACTAACTCTTCAACTGCTTTCAGTACTTGAGTGACAGTCACTTTAACAATAATTAATAACGAATAATAACGAATAACAAAAATACTTATGCACTTTCACATCAGCTCCGTGAAGCCGAAGTCCCTCCCTGCAGGTTCCTTCATGTTTTGGATGCTCCAGCTTCTGTTTGCTGAAGTCCTTCCAGTGCTCAAATCTTTTAACATAATTTCATTTCTTTACCTTAAACTGGCACTTCATCTTCTATCAGCTGTGATGCTAAAAAGTGCTAATGTGCTAAATTCAGATGTAAACACACTGTGTGTGTGTGTGTGTTTGTTTTCCTGTGTTGTGGGGACATAACTGGTCCAGGTCCTTACGGGGACGAAAGAAGACAGCCACTCTCCATAAGATCAGTTCTTAAATGTTAATGCGAACACTAAATTTAAGATGATTTTAAACTATAATTTATATTAGTTTTAAGTTAAAATAGTGTTACGTCTCCAGGAAACTAATTTAAGGTCGTCTGAAGGAATGGAAACACGATTCCTCTGAAATCTCTGAAAAAACAGCATCCGGCAGCCCTTCCCGCGAGACAAATAAATATATTTAAGCTTACTTTAAGGTTACATTAAGGTTTAAAGTGCAATTAAGGTTAAGTGTAAAGGAAATAAATTTAGGTTAATATGTTCTTGCTGGAAGTGATGGAAACATGACTGTGTGCATGTCTGTGGTGGAAAAACAGCAGCCTCCAGAAGGCAAATAAATTCTCATATGTCTCCTGGGATTAATGTTATTTTAAAGTGAGATTAAGGTTAGTTTAAGGTTAAGTTTGAAGAAAATAAATCTCTGTAATGTCCTCTGAGGTGATGGAAACACCACTGCGTGTGTTCCCAGTCGTTAAATCATTTTTTCCTTCTCTGAGCTTAGATGACCTTTTTTCATCCCTCTCAGGAAGCTCGGAGCCCAGAGATTAGTCCGGTCTGGTGCTCAGAGAGGAAACGTGTTCGGAGCGTCGCTGTAATCTTTCCCCAGGAAACTACGGCTGCTGCAGCCTGTTTGGTCTTCCTCTGATAAGCACAGTTTATCAGTCTATTCTGTGATTATTTAAAGAGCATGGGCCTCATTTCTAGAAATGAATATGGATTAATTTCCTCTGGCTGGAAGGCTATCTGGAGAACGTGAACCTTTGTTAAATAAAATGAAATGTATTGTTTGGTGGACATTGGCTGCACGTGCGCTGAGCTGAGGTGGGTTTCTGTAAAAACCCCATAAAGGCTCTAAAATCAGGGCTCTGGTGTTCCACCAGGCGCCCTCCGAGCTGCACAACAACCCGTCTGTTCGTTAGCGTCCGACAGCCATGCTCGCTGGTCGCCAGTGGTTACCAAACAAACAAGCCGCAGACAAACAATGGAGTCCTGATAGAAAGTCTGCAGTGTGAGAGGAAAACGGCCCTCCATCACCTCCTCCATCACCTCCTCCTCCTCCAGAGCAGGCCCAAGGGTGACGGAGAAGCTGTGTAATGTGACATTTAGAAAGAAAGGCTTTGTGGGCTGTAGAGTGGAGAGAGGAAGAGATGGAGGGAGGGTGGAAAAAGGAAAAGAAAGACAGCATGACGATGGAGGGAAAGAATTAGAGGCAGGTCTAAACACTGCTGGAGTCCAACAACAGGAAGTTAAGTCACAGCCAGTCCTGCTGCTACCTGCTGACCTGCCGTCCAGTCTGAGTCTTGCTCGATGAGTCTTTTTAATGTGCTGTTTAAATAAAAATATTCAGCTTTTTATCAGCTTTGCTCATGTGCAGCACATCTGTAAGCTCAGTTCTTAAGACTCCGGTGGACCTGCAGCTCATGGGCTCACGGTGTCCCCCGGAAATGAATGGAGTTATTTTCACTGTGCACAGAGCTGCAGAGTTCGCTCTTTGTGACTCTGAAAGGAAGCTCAGGATCATTCAGGTTCCTCACTGGTGCTCGGACTCGCCTGTTTTCACCATCGGGCTTTATTTGCAGGCTGACACTGAAACTTCTCACGGAGCCATCAGCCTCTGCTCAGTCTGCTCTCTGAGCCACTGACAGCATCGGTCCATCAGACCGAGACGTTACTGGGCTCGTTCCTTTTATCTGTTCCTAAAAAAGGGGAGTTCAGCCAAACCAGAAAGAAACAGCAGGCAGAGAAACCTGCAGAGTCTGAATGACTCCAGCGCTGGTTTAACTGAAACCAGGCTGGTATGGGACAGTGTGAGAGCTGGCTTCCTCTGACCCCCTCACGGCGTGACCGGCAGTAAACCAACATTCAGTCTGAGGACGCCTTAAAAGGATGAACGAGGTCGTGACAGACTGACGGAGTCCAGAGTGTCTGTGTGTCGGTCGGTCCGAAGCTCAGACTGGTACGCTGATGTTCACGTGTGCGTGGGAGCGTGCTCTGTTATCAGTCACAGAGAGGTCAAACTGAGGTCACGCAGAGGCCGCTGGGATACGAGGGCTGAGAGCACTTTGCTTTATCTACTCAGATTACAACTTTATTTACACGGCGAGCACCACATCGTCTTAACACCTCGTGCTGCAACAAACTTGCTGCCCCTCAGCAGGCTTCCAGCACTCATCCACAGAGACGTGAGCTAAAACAGCTGGTTTCAGACGGACGATGATTTAACAAATTTAACAAACAACAAAATTATATAAAACTCTTTACATACAGGTGTTTTTGTTCTACGACTATTATGGAACAATCAGGTGTCAGTAAGATGCCACACAAATGCTTAGTTTCACTGTTTTCAGAGCGCTGAGCCCTGCACAGCTCAGTGTGGTTTCATTTATACCGCCATTGGATTCTAGTGTTAAGCTGCTAAATTTTTTTTCATCAGGCTGGTAGTTTTGCTGTAATATTGTTAAAACAAAACTACTAAAATGCTAAAACAATACAGAGTTTTACCCACACTGCCACTAGAGGGAGGATCATTTCTATAAACTGAAGCAGTACTGGAAGGAAAGACTGCAGGACCAAGTCCACGCCCTCCACCCACCTCGAGCTCCTCCTGGACACTCTGATGGAGCACAGATATGTGGAGCCTCATTCACTCACTCACTGAGAGGCCAGCAGAGATCAGCTGGTCCTGAACATCACCTGACTTCACTGAGCAGGTGGATGGCAGCTGAGTAAATGTGATGTTGTTGCTTATCCCAAGGAAGCCTGAGAGAGTTCGCACACGCACACACACACACGCACACACACACACACACACACACACACGCACACCTGTGAGCTATAAAAGACCAAAGTCTGCAGATTGAGCCAACAGCTGGTCTAGCCCTCCACACACAGTCACTTAAACCTTTAGCTAACCCCAGGCTAACATCAACTGTGCTACAAAGAGACTCCAAACACAGTCTGTGGATTTTTCCACGGTGAGGGACTTGTCTCTACCCCACAGGGAGGTGCAGTCCTCACACTGACAGTACGAACAGGTTTTATGGTCCCACAGGTGTCTCACTTTGAGCCCTCCATCCTCCATTTTTATTGGCTCTAGATCAGCTTTGCACCCCGAGGCAGGCCAGCTGTGACAAATATGTGCTATTACTACAGTATTCAAACATGCACTCGCAGTCAGCTGGGACAGAGTGACACATCACACGGCGGGCAGGTTAGTGTAGGGGGAACTGATCACTAACAGCAGCACAGACACAATATGTGTGCAGGTCATCCAGGTGCTGCTGCTGAAGACGTTCAGACCTCCGTCCTCTTCAGGGAGCACAGCAGGGTGCAGGAACAGTAACCCGCTCCACTCGGTGCCCTTCCTGGTGAACTTCAGGAGTCCATCCAGCGTGAGCAGCACTGAGCAGCCATCAGCCACCTATGATGCACATTCAGCCCCCACTCTTGATGCATAATAATGACAGAGTGGGTCAACAACCCTCCAGACCACCTCTTAGGTGACAACCCCACTACAGGTAAAATACCCCCATCAGCACAGGAGGGGAACACAGGACTAAATGCACCTCAGAGCAGTAATTAGGAATCTACAGCAGGTGAGGAGCGAGTTGCAGGTGAAAGCTATCATGGCAATCAGACAGACGGGAAGTCAAAACCAGAATAAACAAACCATCAATAGAACAACAGACCTCCAATGGCATCAGCCTGACAAACATCACAAACTTCAACACTGATCCAAAAGACGGCGACGTGCCGAGTCCACGGCAGCAGCCGGGGTCACGGAAGCTTCCTGTTTCCTGACGTCAGAGCAAAAACAGCTCTCAGAAAGCAGGACGGCCTCCGGAGGAACACCTGGCACAATCTGGGGACCATTTGTGAGGTGGCAGGATGGATGCGAGGTACATCCTCGCGCAGCAGCACCACTCAGGTGTCATCCTCGGCCACGCCCCCCCGACTGACAACGTGGCCCAAAGTGACACAGAGGCTGAGGTGGGATTCACCGCTGAGAGCCACAGATGATAAGAGGGAAGAACGGGACTGTGATGGAAACGGGAATAAACAAACAGGTTTGTTCTTCACACCAAACCTCTGTGACGGGTCCCACACACACACACACACACACACACACACACACAGCAGGAAACACTGTGGCTGAGAGAGATGCAATCTCTCCAGCGTGTCCTGGCCTGCTCTGCGTCCTGAATCTTGGACGTGTGCGTTTGTGTTTTGCAGCGTACTGAATTGTGCGCCTGCCACAGGTGGAAATGAGCTCAGTGTTTGCTCTGAGACCCGTGTGAATAAATCTGAACTCAAACAGAGTTCACATCAACCTGCAAAGTCTCCTAAAAACAACCAAGCTTAAAAAGGTCAGAGGGTAAAGGTCTTTTCAGCCCTGAGAAGATCTCCTGTATGCATGAAGTTATGAAAAAGTCCCAAATTTGTACTGAAAATATTCAGAGCGAAGATAAAAGTTTGCATGGCTTCGTTAAATATACTAAAGTTACTTAAGAGATAATATCAGCTGATTCTGAGGAGGTTACATGGGAACTTTTCCAGATTTGCCTGATTTTTTTTTATGGAATTCCTCCCTCGAGGAAGCAGGAAGCACGCTCTCCTCTGCACACAGCAAACAAACAGGAATCACTGAGAAAACAGTCAGTGTGCTCCAGCTGCTGCTGCAAGGGCTTCACAACAGCTGTGCAGACAGCTGCACACACACACACACACACACACACACGCGTCATGTGTGTCCATTGGGGCGGGGCGGGGCGGGGGGTAACTGAAGTGAGTCTTTGTTGTTCAGAGTCAAACTGGATGTTACTGAAGAGGCTGCAGTGTGACAGTCAGCAGATCTCTCTCACACACACACACACACACACACACACACACACACACACACACACACACACACAGGGGGAGTCCGGGGCTTTGAAAACAATCTTTCTCTTCAGCTCCATTTGAAAAGCTGCTGATTTCAGAGTTCGGCTCCTCCTCCCTGATCCTGCTTCTGTTGGAGGTCTTTTCCAGTTAAAAGGGAGTTCTTCATCCCCACCATCACCAAGTGCTACTCATTAGGCATCATCAGGATGGGTTTCCTCTAACATCATATGGAGAATTGTGTTGTCTGTGCCTTACAGTATAATCTTGCTGGTGTGACCTCCCCGGTTAGTATTCTGCTGTTAATGGTTGGTACAGAGACCAGGAGTTCCTCCCAAACTACAGAAGTAACCAGTGAAACTGAGAGGAAGCAAACTCTGACACTCAGCACTGAAACATCTGAAACATCTGTCTCTGTCCCTTTTAAGGAGCTCACGCATCTGGAAATGAGCCGAATGAGTTAGCTGTAATGCAGCGCTGATGCAGTTTCCACGTCTCCCATTGGTTGATTCAAACAGCGGGAACAGGACAGCTGAGCCATTCAGAGGACAGCATCCAGATGATGTGACGCTGCCTCAGTGAGAAGAAGCTGAACCGACGTTGATGAAAAATGTCCCAATTCTAAGCTTTCCTTTGCACAGAGAACTCATCAGAATGAAGCAGCAAAAGGAGACGAGATGAGCCGCGACTTCCTGCCACGCCTTCTCGCCCCAGTGCATCATGGGTCATAGCGTTACACCTATGGTGCACTGGCCACACAAATGCTGACCACAGCTGGACAACAGGGTCGACCCCACAGAGCTCTTTCAGTCCTGACCTCTGAACCTCTGTGCAGACACAGACTGTCAGCATGCATCTCTGTGTTCACCTCAAAGAGTAAAGTTTACCTTGAATCTACTTTATTCTCGTATCTGTCTGAACAGAGACCCTCGGACTGAGCAGCTGCAGCACAGACACATAAACTAACGCTGCAGCGCTCAGACTGAGCCGTCATATCTGGAGCCGCAGCTCAGGGAAAGCTTCGAGGCGTCCTCAGGTGACGGTGAGAGGCGGGGCCGTCTGCGAGCTGGGTTACGTGTCCTCATGAGGAGCCTGGATGGGTGGAGGTAGCATTTCTAGCCTGGAGATGCTGGTTTGAGTCCCACTGGGACCTTTGAGCTTTCCTTTGGTCTGACTTTTTACTCTCACTGAAACTTCCTGGGTTGTGATGTTTTGGGTTCAAAGCCACGCCTTCACAGCAGTAACTCGGTGTCATAACTGAGTACATCAGGGTCAAAGTTGACCTCCACACCGCGGGGATGAGAATGGGCTGAAGTGAATGATCTTACTGCAGTTTGTGTGATCAGCAGGGGTTCAGACATGCTGGACTGAGCTGAGACCAGACTCACACTTCCTCTCCCACAGACGACCGTCTCCACGTTAAAGCTCCCTACATCTCCTGTTCCGCCCTGACCTTTGACCTCTGAACCGCTGCCACACACAGGCTCCGGCCATCACTGAGCCGTTTTACAGAAACGCTGCACAGATGCAGTCTGACAACCCGTGACATCGAACACGGGTCATCGTCTGGTAGGACCTGTAACAGGAAGTGAATATGAAACACAGCAGCGAGCAGGAGTTACTATGAGCAGAGGGAGGGGTGGGGGTGTCCTGGCTTCAGGCTAACATTCCTGTGTGCTGACTGCTGCAACACATGGCAACCATTACTGAGAGCAGGCAGAGAGACAGGGAGGTAAAATTAGCAGATATCTGAATGAAGTTTGGAGAAGCTGAAGGATTAGAGAACAGGCACAGTTCAGCTCAGCAGCCTCAGCCACACAAACACCACATTAACCATGTAAACACCACCCTGACTGTGTAAGACAACAACCACGAAGCATACATCGTGCCACCGTATGACAAAGCTAACACAGCGGACAGTTAGCGGAGCTTTTTACCTGACGCTGGTTTCCTGTTGCTGAACGTTATCACCTGTCCAGCCTGAGACTCTCAGCAAACATGGGTATGATCGTTTTGTCTCTTTGCCATCAGTTTCGTTTCCTGTACTAATAAAGTTTGATTAAATCATCAGAGCTGCTGCCCTGTGTGGGGGGTGGGGGTTGGGGGCTCAGCGGGTCCCGGCCCCGGAGCCCCTCAGCAGCTTAGCGAGGCCCTGTGTCTCCGAGTCTATTTTCAGCAGCTGTTGGCAGAGCGACAGCAGGGCTCAGCTGTGCTGCCATCAATCAACTCATACTCACACCGCCCCTCCACCCCCACACCCCAATGAGTAACTGCCCCCCTCCAGGCCTCTCAGGCCCCCATGAGCCCCCCATCAGCTGCAGACTCACAACAGCAGCTCACACTTCAGTTCCTCCTGTTAGAAGGCTCCAAGTCTCTGAGCTCTGAAAGCCTTAAAAACACCTCACATCTCATTTGTTCGAGTCTGAAGGAACTCAGGAAAGTAAAAGAAGAAGAAAACAAAATAAACTTTGACCTCCACGACTCCACCTGAAACTCTCGGTGCTGACGGCACAGCCGGACAGAGGAAACCTGTAACGGTTACTGATGTGTGCTGAACACAGTTCGTTGAGTTATTTCCATAAATCTGACAGACGGACACGAGTTAAATAAACAGCTGCGTGTGTGTTTCTGTCACACACAGACTCACACAGCCCCAAATCTCAAAGATGATCAAATCTGAAACTGATCAGTGAAAATCGAATATGTTTATCGCCATAAATTCGACGTCATCATAGAAAGTGACCCGCTGTAATTTAGTCTGAACCCAGTAGAATCGAGTGAACCTGGTGACCTGACTGAAGTCATGTGACGTGCGGCTGTGCAGGTAGCAAATACACCTGCAGTTGAAACGCATGAACTAATGAAAAAAGAGCATTTGGTGTCTCCGCAGATGAACAGAACTGGGCCGTATTTTCATGGTTTTGTCATGTGACCAGGCTGTGACATCACTCCGACACGTCACTGAAACTCCCTGTGAGCTCTGAGATGGTGTTACTGTGTTACCACCTTTACAAAGACAGACCTGCCTCTCTGTGGCCCAACATCAGCACAGTTTAGAGTTAATAAAGTTGGAAAAGTCTGTAAATTTATATAAAGTCGTCTGATATTTAAATGACGCGCTGAGATCTCGGCTCTTCTGCATTCCCCACAGTTACAGGCAGACTGAGCAGCAGCTCCGACTCTGGAAACCACAGCACACACCCACAGAGTCAAACACAACTGGAGGAACGATCAGTACACACTGTAACACACAGAAACACACTGGAACTGCAAACGATGTCTCTTAGTCAGATTTGTGTATTTAAATGTGTAGAAGTATTTTTTATATGCTGTACGGAGTGACTGAACAGACTGAACAGTGAAGTTGTGCTTCAGGACTGATAAAACCCTGCAGCACTTTGTGCATCATTCACGACCACTTCAAGACATCCGTGCCTCAGTTCACGTCCTCCCGGATGGTTCCAAACACTTCTGGAAGTCTTGAAGGGATTCACGGAGGTTCTAGAGCTCAATCGGAGACCTTCGAGGAATAAACACGTCGGTCCCCGAGTGAATTTTCAGAGCAGACTGTAATAATTCTAACTCTTCTAATAACGAATAATGAAGCTGGTGGTTTTTACTGTTTATACTTAGAAACCTTCAGAAACTTTTTATCCCTAAAAATGAGGGGGAAAACCCTTTGAGAGAATCCACCGATCAACCAACAGGCAACAGCTGTGAACACCTGGATCTCCACACACACCTGTGAGACACACTGGTCACGTGATTTCCTCTTGTAAAAGCCTCATTCTTTAATAAACCAGTTCTGATTTGACTCCGTCTCCTGCGGTTGCGCGCCTTCAAACACACTCTGTGCGTAACTTCTGCCGCGCGTAAACTTTGCGTAAAAACTGTCCAAACGCGCGGATTTGCGCCACTCACCGATGGAGACCAGCTTGATGTGCTCTCTCTCCAGGAACTCCAGCGCCACGGACACGTTCTCCAGCTTCATCTGCCTGAAGTTGGGTCTGCTGTGGTACTTCCGGTACATCTTCTTCTGGCTCAGCACCTCCAGCAGTCCGATCAGCTTCAGCCCGTCGCTCAGGTCCTTCTGCAGGTCATTGATCCGCTTGTTGATCATCTTCAGGTGCTCGTTGCACCACCTGGTGAAGGTATTCTGTTGGATCTTCTTCCACGGTGCGTCCTCGGCCAGGTCCTTCTCGGTGGCCGGCATCTCCTCCTCCTCCTCCTCCTCTCCTATGTCCGCGGTGCTCTGGTAGAACTGCTGCGGCTCCAAATAGCTGCTGTTGCTCATCATGGTGCCCCTCTTTTATAGCACCAAGCGAAGTGGGAAGAGAAGAAAAGGCAGAAAAAAGAGAAAAGGCGCAGCGGGAGCGGAGGGGCAGTGCCAAGCTTGCAGGGAGTGACACACTTCACTGAGCTCTGCGTAAAGAGTGAGCGCATGCAGATCCGCGGGGCTCTCCTGGACTCCTGCGGACTAGATTCTCAAAAACGAGGCGGCTCAGGAAGGAAAAGTGAAGAAAAGAGTTTGTTTTTGTGCTCCGGACTGACTCGAGCTTTGGTCCGGGTGGTAACGCACAGGCGGCGGCCTGGAGAGAGTCGGGGGTGTGCAGCTGGCGGCGACGTGAAGCGGAGGTTTAAAAAGCACGGCGTCACTGCGCAGGACTCCCAGGAATGCCCCTGCCATGACCATATACTACTGCAGCCCGGGCATCCTCTAATCCACAAGGATACGGAGGCCGCCGCTCATTGGTCCGCAGCGGGGCCGGGGGAGGGGACACGCCGGACACCCCCAACCAGGACAACCCCACCCAGCTCACCCCGAGAGCAGCACCCGGGGCTCCGCAGCCACTCTGACACCTCTGGGTATTTTTAGAGTCTCCAAACCTGGAGAGACACCATGAGGCTCAAAAACCGCACAGAGGGGAGACATGACGTTAACTGCGGCGAGCCAATCAGATCACTGCATCACATTTAAACCACAAAGCAGAAACAAGTTTACTTCAGTTTATCTGTAAATCCCCACAGCGCTGGTTTCTTATCATACAATTAGACTCTATCATTAATGATAATTCTAACAGTTAAAAGGTTAAAGGATTGCATTCCCACGGTGCTGCTGCTTCCTGTAATTCCACTGACTGAGTAACGGTGGCGCTGTGAACTGAAGCAAAACCCAACAAAGTGAGAGAAGACCAAAGCCTTCACCTGCGTTTGACAGGTTTTTTGAAGAAGGAAACAAACTGAAGAGTTTAAGTGATGCAAACAGCAGCGCCCCCTGCTGAGTGCAGTCTGTTTGTACCTGAAACAAGCTGCCCTTTGACCCCAAGAAAAGCCTGGAACGTGATCAGATGCAGATGTGTGAAGTTAGAGGTTTTATTCCAGCTGTGTTAACCGTTTCTAAAGCAAAGCTTTAAGCATCAGCTTGAACGTGCTCGCTGTGGGGACGCAGACACAAAGATGGTCTTTATAAATGTGCACGCTGATGATTTCAGTGGCAGGAAAACAGATTTTATTAAAACAAACTGTGACTTATGTCCTGTATTCAAAATGTGGATCTGTTTACACACAACCAACGCTGAAGTTCCAACACCTGCAGTTCATCCAGCGTCCAGCAGAGGCGCCAGCAGTGAGTCATTAATGATTAACTGAATTAATCAATAATGATTATGATGCTCTAAATGTAATAACTTAAAAACAAATGTATATATGAACAAATCAACCAACAGGAAATCACTAATATCTTCTACATGATGATGTCACAGTGATGTCATCACATTCAAGGCTTGCTAAATGTGTGTGTGTGTGTAGAGCATGAAAGCAGTGCTTTGAGTTCAAACGTGTAACATCAGACATGCTTCCTGCGTGTCACGTTCAGAGAGTTACTATAAAAACAGGAGACAGAAATACAAACTCGCCGTGAGTCTGAAAATATCGGCATCGTGCTCACATTTCTGTCTTCACGAGAGTAAAACAGGAGTATGGAGCCAAACTAAATTTAACAGCGAGTGCCGACGTGATGCGCTCATCACCCTCTCAGAGCAGACAGTCTACCGGGGTCATCGTCACTTATTGGAGTCATGACTGCACTCCTGACTGCTTATGTTTATTCTTCACCAGAAACTGAATATCAAAGATGGAGCTAGCCACCATGATGTCACCATGAAGCTGGGAGAAGTTGCACCCTGATATGGTAGCCCTAAATGCTCCCCTCTTCCTGGTCCTTTCGGACTCTGGTGGGGCCACAACTCAAAGCTTCGCAGCAGAAATCCATAAACCAACAGCTGACATCACAGTGGCTACAGCCATGTTTTATATGCTGTCAATGAAAGCTGGAGAAGTGGGGTTATAAGAAATGTAGATTACACTCGCCCAAAACTTTATTATAAAGAAGAATAAACACATCTGTCCCCGAGCACACTTATAAGAATAAGTGCGGTCTTCTGCTGCTGGAGCCCATCTGCTTTAAAGTTCCACCAGATTAATTCACGTTCTGATGCTTCTGATATTCTCTCTTATCTTCACCACGTCGACATGCCTAAATGCATTGATTTGCTGCCATATGATTGGCTGATTCAATAATTGCTGAAGACGTTTATATAATAAAGGTGACTTTATGTCTCATAGTTGTTCTGAGTCATAAGTTTGTATAGCATACAATAACGGTGAACACATGAAAGACAAGGAAAACTACGTTTATTTGTCAGATCATTTACAAAACTGAACATAAAACATTATCCCAGAAAGATGTTAGCATGGTGCAGAAACATCAGGAACAGAGTTCAGAAGCAAAGAAGAGAAACAGTTAATCAGCTCAAACAGCAGCCAGACCACAGTGACGTGCCACTTTATCACGGCTATGAGTCAGGACACTAAAGTAAAAGCAGAGCTCATACAGCACACCTGATACCTGACAGCTAACACCTGATGCACACAACCAGCAGTGAAATCTGAGGAGTTTAAACAGTCAGATATTTTAAAATCTTTTCTGATGGTTCAGTTTCACCTTTGACCAGGAAAACATCCAGGATGAACCTAGCTTAGCACAAAGACTAGATACAAGGGAAACTGATAGCTTAGTAGCATTTAAGCTAAGTGTTGCTATGCTATCGTTCTATAGTTTTTAACCTCAGTGGTAGTTTCCCCATGTGCCTAATATGCTAATCTATGCTGAGCTTTGCTAATCATGTTTAAACATGTCACAAAAAACAAAACAAGAAAACATTAATTTTCTAAATAAACTACCAGGATCTCAGATATATCTGCTGTTAATAACTATCAAACTACTAAAAAACATTTAGCATGCTAGCTTCTTGTGGCTACACTGGCTAGCATATGTTAAGCTAGGCTGAGCTAGTTATCTAAACAGCAGCTACATAAACTACAATAAGACTGGTTACATCAGTACTATAAGCAACTACAGTGCTGTGAGCAGCTAATAACTAAAAAGAAAAAATGGACTTAGCTAGAAAAAAACAGGCTAGCTTTTTGGTGGCTAGCACTTCTACCTAGCTGCACTTGTTGTGCTAACTCATCAATGAGATAGTTGCTACTGATGACAGTTTATCAGCATGATCTACTTTAGACACAGCTAAACTAAATGACACTCGTTAGAAACTAGCAGGAAAACATGTTGGTTAAACTTTTGTAGTTCTATAACTTAAACTAGTTCAGTGACAGTAAGGACCAAATAACATCATGTAAACCATCGTGTAGATGTTCAGGTGCTCCTATGACTCCAGTGTTCATGCTCAGCTAGGTTAAACCCACATGAAACTAAAATCCACCATAAACACGAGTGACTAAGAACACAGTCTGCAGCGGTTGATGGAAGAATTGGATTCGAGCATTCATGCTACAGCTTGGCGAGCGCCATTTAACTGTGAAGCTGCTACAGCGGCTACATCTACTGGTTTCATGCACACTCGCTAGTCCTCTAAACCTAACATGCAGGAAGGAGATACCTACAGGGAGCTAACGTTTGTCAGGACTGCGCTAAGGATGGACCGATCCAGGACGTCGCCGATATCACAAAATACATTTTTCACTTTTATATTTTCAGTTTGTGAATTTTTGACATCAAAAGGGTCAGATCAATGCTTTTTAATCAGTAAAATTTCTGTTTTAGCTCTGCTTAGAGGAGTTTCTTCTGTGAGAATATTCTTTGAATATCAACATTTGTGAACGCCTATCAGACGACTCTCAGAGACCTTCAGGAACCTGACATCAAGTACAAGTTACTGTGGCACATAGGGAACCCAGCAGATAAACTGATGATATTATCGTGACTGTTGTAGCCATAACTCCAGCACAGACACATGAGAACCATCAGAGGAGATTTGGTGGCCCAATAGGACGCTCAGGTGTTTGAGAAGTTCTAAACTAAATCCATATTACACAAGAGATATAAGAAAGTTCTTTAAACTGTCCTGAATGTGTCTAGATGTGATTTCTGTGATGGATAACGAGTTGGTATTGTGTTGCTGTATATTAATGTATCAGGAAACCAATAATCAGTCCATCCCAGACTCTTCCTAACGCTACATTTGCAAACATCTGACGAAAGCTCGGTACTACCACATAATAAGCTATAGGAAAAACGATGCCCTTTAAAAGTGAACAAGCAGAAACTGAGGTGAAGAAAAATCAGTACAAAGCACTGATAGAAAGCAAATGTACCGAGTCTGTACAGAGAAACATCTGCATGCAGCATCTGGGAAGAGTTTCAGTGTTTTTACTGACAAAATAACAAAAGGTGTTACTGAGTCTGTGCTCACACACTAACACACAGGTCTAAAAACATTGTACAGAAACAGATTCAGTGCCAGGTGAAGTTTGGAAGTCTTGAATAAATCACATATTTTCAGACAGTTTTAACACGAGAACAGGAAACACAACACTAAAGACAGTGAGAGCCCCAATACACAACCAAACCAGAATCAAGGCCAGGAAAGACCTAAACCACTAGGAAGTCAAAGATGGGCTATAATGATTTTTATACGAGTCAAAACTAGCTGACTTAGGCCAAAACGACGAAATAGTAAGTCAAACTCACAGATAACCATATTAAATAATGTGCAAGTCAACATTTGGCTTACTATCTTAATAATGCTGACTTAGCTAGTGACAATATTGAGTATTTACTGTTCCTATTTTTAACAGTTTTTTTTAATTTTCTGGCAGTAATGGCCTTCCATACATGTAATTTCAAGTACTTTTTTTTTTTTACCTGTTACCGCATGAAAGTTGTATGAGGTTTTTTTTTATTTGTGTGATTCCTAAGTCTTCATCTTTTATACATATATAATTGTTTCCTTTTTGGTTTGTTTACATTACAAAGAAATCTCCACAAAATAAATGAAATGTGTAAAATGTGTTTTTCCTTCAGTAAGTCTTATTAAAATAGGCTACACATCTGTCATGCAAAGGTCTAATGGCACATGCTACTAATTATTTTGAACAACACAATAAAAAAACCTGATCATACTTCTGAATTAATCACATTGATCGAACACTAAATAAACAACTCTAGTAAACCTTTATTGATTTGAAAATCCTACGATTTGTAAGCAGCCTGCTGTGTCACATTAATATCTTCAGTCACGTACACGTGGGATCACAGTTCAGCCTGTGTCATATGTTGTAAATAAACTGGAATGTCTGAGCTAGTCATTATTATACTGCATCAGGAAAAGTACCTGATTCCACCCTGAACAGGATCACAGTCATTTGAACAGTTTATTCTTATTTTCTATGATTATTTGGTCTCCATTTAAATGTAAACACAAATTTGGATCCATTTAAAGTTTGAAATGTGTCTTTATGCAAAAGAAAAGAAAATAGGTGTTTTTGTACCTGACACAAGAGAAAGGTTTAAAGCTAAGAATAAAACAAAAATATGTTCATTCTGACCTGGAACAGAAAAAGGCGATCTGAGGCATCTTCGAAGGGTTTGACCAACTAAAACACAGATGTAGACTTGTCTTTGGGGTTTGACATTTAATGCTGAATCTCTGCAGCCCCATTCAGACAGGATCTATCCCCCCTTTAAAATTTTTCTACTGAGAAAAAACAACCAAAAAACTAAACAAAACAAACAAAAAAACCCAACAAACCACAACAGAAACCTTGTGGTGTTCCACGAGGCTCTATTCTCAGTCCTCATCTGCTTAACTTCCACACCACACATTTTTGTTCTACCTGAACATACCCTGAAAAATACATTGCTAAACTCTAAATAAAACTTCATGTTCTTATCACAGTAGGCCCGCTTTGAGTTTAGTGAAAGGTGTTCCACAAGGCTTGATATTTGGTCCTCTTCTATTATTATTTGTAAAGAAATATCTGCCCTTGCATGTTTTTCTTAACAGTTGTCCTTTAAGGATGTGACAATAAGTTTAATTCTCACTTTTAAAAGGGATAAGAAGTTGAGTTCAGTGCCTTTGGACTAAAGTCCACTGCCCTTGTCTGATTGGGGCTTAACTACAATCTGTTTTCATTTGATTACATTTTCATCAAACTAATTTTTCTGCTGCATGCTCAAATCTTAGAAGTAAAACAAAGTGTCATCTACATGCATAAAATTTTTTGACTTTTTTAGTACCAGAGAACTTTACTATTTAATCAGTTTTCAGTTCATTACATTTGATCAAACTCTGCTCCATCTTCAACTTTTTATAAATAAAATAATGTGTCATCAGCATACATAAAAGCTGAAATTTTCATTCTCTTTTCATTTTGAGCACATTTTCTATAATACACACTGACCTGCCAGCTTTTTACAAAAGCCAACCTTATTTCAGAGAATGAGAGAAGTGTCTGTCCAAAAAGAACTAGATAAAAACCAGCTGCTCCACCCAACTGTGCAAACATTTAACACAACTCTGGCACAATCTGGACCTAAACACAGTGAAATCAGTCCACAGAAAGAATCTCACTTCAGAAATGATCTTTAGCAAATATTGTCAAAGTTTTTTTTTTTAAAGTGCTATTTTACTTCTATAGACATTCACACTACTTATTTAGAAACACAGAAATCCAGACATCTGTAGCTGATCTATAAGGAGTGAGGCAGGTAAAATAAAGCTAAACCTGCTGTTTCATGCTACAAACCAGACTTGCTGAATATTGTTCATCAGCGGAAAGTTTCAACAAACACATGATCAGATAATATACAACACTAAGAAGGAAGGAAGTGTTCGATACACTAAACAATCAAGTTTAATCTGCTACTGTTTTCTCCTTTATCAGTGAGTGCAAAATACTCTTTAAACCCAGCAGGACTGAAATAAGGCAAAGAATTTTAAAGCTGAAGAAAATAATCACTGAAGTCATTTATAAAGTAAAATCTGCTACTTTTCTCTGAGTAGAGTTTTAAAATCTTCATCTTTGTGTTTGATAGAACCTGATTTTTGATAAACACCAAGTAATTAATAGATTAAATAAGAAATGTTACAGCTAAAAAATTTTATCAGTAAGTTAATCAAATGATTTCACCACATGAGCTGATACTTGTCATTTTAACACTGAATGTAAAGAAATTTTTTATATGTGCAACACCCACTAACACAACTGTGAAACAGCAACTTAGTCCATCATCACAAACTTCATGACAAGCTACATCTGGAACTTCTGGAAGTACAACAAAATGACATCTTCCGGTTTGATTCTTGGACCATGATGGTGGGTGATAGATCGATCGTCAGACCGTCTGCACAGAGCTGACCTGCAGGAAGCGGAAAGTCATAGTCGACAACTTTGTGAATTCAGCCACCTTATTGCTTTTCCCTCCAGAACTCACTGACGTCTGTGGCGTTTGGGTCAAAGCGATGCAACAAGCAGACATCAGGATGGTGACATGTATGACGGCAGCGCTGGATGGATGATGGCAATCCCACAATCCCACAGTCCACCGCGAGGTTGCTTCCTGTGTAGTCCTCAGGCCCTGGTGAAGCTGGGGATGACCAGAACAGCAATGGCTGCCACGGCGACCGCCACCACTGCCAGGTTCCAGCCTTCAGAGTCACTCTGCTGGGAGATGATGATTCACGTTAAAATAAACTTTATTCGTACAACATATGACATACGTATCATTAACACGTCTCTGGTGAATCATTTAGGGTTTGTGTTCTGGAAATTAGAAGTTACTCTTCAAATGAAGTCTTAAACTTTCATTTTGGTCTTGCAGTTCTGTTCCAGTTGGATGTGCCAAATAATGGAAAAAAAAATCTATAAAAGGGAGGACGCTATCAGCATCTAACTAATGGGGTTGTTGGTGACCTGGTGGATGACATTAAAACACCACATTCTGACCACCCATCATGGATGGATTCTGAATGTGCCTCTAGGATCTGGTCCAGAGACTGAAGATATCAGGTGGCCCCTGAAGCACAGCTTCAGTATGACTGACAGTCAAAGCTAAGCACATACTCATAAAACACACAAATTAACAACAAAAACACCCAGTCTGACCCTAATGAGGTTGTAGCGTGGAACCTTGGAGATGTGCAGGACCCTTTAGATGTTCTCCTAATCCATCCATAATGGTCACAAATGAAGAGTGAGCAGCAGGTCACTATAAGAGAAGGAGCTTATAGTTGTGTATGAACACATGAAGGTGCATGACTCAACTTCACTTTTATATGGACGCAGAACACTTCCTAATAAAAGTCAGACAAATCATTCGACTTCTTGGTATTTTCTGAAAATACACTGCTCAAAAACATAAAGGGAACACTCAAATAACATCCTAGATCTGAATGAATGAAATATTCTCATTGAATACTTTGTTCTGTACAAAGTTGAATGTGCTGACAACAAAATCACACAAAAATCATCAATAGAAATCAAATGCATTAACCAATGGAGGCCTGGATTTGGAGTCACACACAAAATTAAAAACACACTACAGGCTGATCCAACTTTGATGTAATGTCCTTAAAACAAGTCAAAATGAGGCTCAGTATTGTGTGTGGCCTCCACGTGCCTGTATGACCTCCCTACAACACCTGGGCATGCTCCTGATGAGGTGGCGGATGGTCTACTGAGGGATCTCCTCCCAGACCTGGACTGAAGCATCCGCCAACTCCTGGACAGTCTGTGGTGCAACGTGATGTTGGTGGATGGAGCGAGACATGATGTCCCAGATGTGCTCAATCAGATTCAGGTCTGGAGAACGGGCGGGCCAGTCCATAGCTTCAATGCCTTCATCTTGCAGGAACTGCTGACACACTCCAGCCACATGAGGTCTAGCATTGTCCTGCATTAGGAGGAACCCAGGGCCAACCGCACCAGCATATGGTCTCACAAGGGGTCTGAGGATCTCATCTCGGTACCTAATGGCAGTCATGCTACCTCTGGCGAGCACATGGAGGGCTGTGCGGCCCTCCAAAGAAATGCCACCCCACACCATTACTGACCCACTGCCAAACCGGTCATGCTGAAGGATGTTGCAGGCAGCAGATCGCTCTCCATGGCGTCTCCAGACTCTGTCACGTCTGTCACATGTGCTCAGTGTGAACCTGCTTTCATCTGTGAAGAGCACAGGGCGCCAGTGGTGAATTTGCCAATCCTGGTGTTCTCTGGCAAATGCCAAGCTTCCTGCACGGTGTTGGGCTGTGAGCACAACCCCCATCTGTGGACGTCGGGCCCTCATACCATCCTCATGGAGTCGGTTTCTAACCGTTTGTGCAGACACATGCACATTTGTGGCCTGCTGGAGGTCATTTTGCAGGGCTCTGGCAGTGCTCCTCCTGTTCCTCCTTGCACAAAGGCGGAGGTAGTGGTCCTGCTGCTGGGTTGTTGCCCTCCTACGGCCTCCTCCACGTCTCCTGGTAGAGCCTCCAGCCTCTGGACACTACACTGACAGACGCAGCAAACCTTCTTGCCACAGCTCGCATTGATGTGCCATCCTGGATGAGCTGCACTACCTGAGCCACTTGTGTGGGTTGTAGAGTCCGTCTCATGCTACCACAAGTGTGAAAGCACCACCAACATTCAAAAGTAACCAAAACATCATCCAGAAAGCATAGGTACTGAGAAGTGGTCTGTGGTCCCCACCTGCAGAACCACTCCTTTATTGAGTGTGTCTTGCTAATTGCCAATAATTTCCACCTGTTGTCTATTCCATTTGCACAACAGCATGTGAAACTGATTGTCAATCAGTGTTGCTTCCTCAGTGGACAGTTTGATTTCACAGAAGTTTGATTTACTTGGAGTTATATTGTGTTGTTTAAGTGTTCCCTTTATTTTTTTGAGCAGTGTATATTTTTGCCCCTTGTTTCCAAGTTGTGCTTCTCCTCTTTGTTGAATATTTTAGGTCCAGAAGCACTTCAGCAATTGTATTTTTGCGCGTTATACAAGTTACTTGAGGCAAAACTTGACTTAACATCAATTTATCCTTAAACATTGTCACCATAATTCTTTCCTGACTGTAAGCCTCTTCTGGCTGTTACTTTAAAACTGAAACTGTTTGTAGAGACAGTTCACCCTGGCCGGTATTGCTGTTTATCAGGATGGAAAGTTTTGGTGTGAGTCTCCCAGTTTTGCAGATATCAGTATAGATATCTACCTTTTGTATATAATGAAACTAAATGGCACTAAAAAGTGCATTTTTATGTTTATAAACTCAGAAGGAATGCCAATACTGAAGTTGAAGTTCCTCTAAGGTCCAGCAGAGGCTCCAGCAGTTAGTCTGTCCCCACAGACTCCCATGCTAAAATAAACATAAAAATAATAAACATGTTTACAGCCTGATACAAAAACAGTTTTGATCAGAAAGTAAAAGAGAGGAATGAGAATAAGAAGAGTGTCACTACTTGTGGATGACACAGTTTTGTATAATAGAGAAGAGGGAGAGTTCATCTTGGGTTCATATCAGAAATCAGAGACAAATATAAACAACTGTACAGGAGGTGAGTGTTTTATAACTCACCTGTTTAAATCATATTAAGGCTTAAAGTTTGCATTATTAGGGGCGTGGCCTCTCTGACTGACAGGTGGATGGCGACAAAGGCAGCTGTAGCTGCTAGCTGTCTGCTAGGCTTCACCTCAGCTAACTGGAGTCCCTGAACTGGACCTCTGGACTGTGTTTCTGCTGTTGGAGCCTTTTTTTTAACCTTTTTAATGCAATTATCTGACCAATAATATGGTTGCTGTCCCTTCACTGGACCAACAGACCGTCCAGGAAGGCGGAGCTCCAATTTGCTGAGTGTGATTCTCAGATTTAATTTGGATGTTACTGAATACTAATTAGCAGGTATCCTTCTATGTATGCAGACTGATAACCAAGCACACTAACATTAGATGATAACTTGCCATTCTACCCACTTCTCCAAGTATGACCATTTCTGGCTCCAGAGAACCAACATGGTGGCACCAACAAGACTGAAATTAGGAGTCCAAAATTGGCCTCCTGATCTCACACACACAAAAAAACACCGCAACAGATCAACAAACAACATCCAGGAGTGCTAACTGCTTATAAATATAAGAATCTGATGGTTCATACCAAATAATTCTCAATCTATCAGATGTACTGAGAGTGAAAATGATTGTTTCTGATTTGATTTGTTACACAGAAACGGAAGCAATCTGACAAAAAAGACTGAGCCCAGCATGAAGTCCGTCAGTACATGTCCCTGTAAAAATCACGGCTGATGGAGGATTGAGCATCCATCACAGTTGATGTTCTAACTAACAATTAAAACCTCTGTACGCAGAGATCAGGAAGCCATGGTGGCAGACATTTTCACAGTGAACCTCTTTAATGATGGACGCGTTCATTTGAAGGATTTGTTTCTTAATTTGCGGTGGAAACAAACGACTGAATGCAGAGGCAGTATTCTTTCAAATTGTCTGGTAGAGAAAGAAGGCGTGGCCATACCTGGTCCCATCTAAGACGCCAACTCCTCCCACCAGCACCAAATCAAGGCCACTATTACAATCATTCCTATAAAGGGGATGGAGAGAACAGGGGGCTCAGATGGACGAGTGCAGTTCTGGGGAGAAGACAGAAGGTAGGAGTGTGAGGGGATGGAGAGAGGAGAAAATAAAATAATCAGAATAATAAAGTCAGAGGGCGTGATGGCGGACGGCAAGCAGGGAGCAAACCAAAACGAAACGATGTGAAATGACTGATAGGCAGGCAGGTCGATCATCAAAACTCATCAAATTTACAGAGAATTTGACAGTTTATTGTGTAAAAGTCATGTGAAACAGAAGAGACGGCAATCAGACAAAAACATGGAAATGAAGAGAGGAAACAAAGTTTAAAGACAAGATGATGATTTTTTTTAAAAGTTTAACACTTTAACATTAAAACATCAGCATCTTGTCATTTAAAGATCACTGGGTATCAAATTTGGTGCATCAGCCACGCTGCAGGGGGTTATGGGTAAAAGCTTAACCACCAGGTCAGCTTTACTTATAAAGAGCTGTGCTAAAACCTGACATGAGTTTGCTAACAAGCGGCTGATTTGTATTTAGCCTAATGTTAGTGTTCTCCTGATTGAATTTATCCTTCAAAAGTCATGAAAATAGATTGGTAGGTGGAGAATATCTTAAAAGCATCTTAAAATATTACAAAGGATACTTTCTGGAAGCCTGGAATTCTTGGCTTTCTGTCAAGGGAAATGGGGTAACAATTGCAATGTTAAAGGCTGCTGACTTTAAAAAAATGGTACCCCTGCAGCGCTCTATGATGGATACAAATGTGAGTGAATAATCTCATGAAGAGGAGTAGAAGGGGGACCAGGTCTATGTTTATAAAGACAAGTCCAAAGTAAAGACAAGCAAGTCCTACAAGAGTTGAACCTCACATCAACATGAGTGAGTACTCAAGGTCTCAAGTCAGGAAAGTTCCTCATGGAGTCTTAGTAAACCAAACTCTGTCTAGTCTGTAGTTTAACAATTAGAATTCACAATAAAAGTGTCTAAAGTACTGCCAGAGTTCCAGATAAGGGTGACATCAAATAGCAGGTCTCAAGTGCTGACTTGCACATTTTATGTCCCATGGGAAACTTGGTATCAAAGGTACTGCACTACAAGACTTCAATTTGTTCATGTAAATGGGGAGTCTTCTTCACACACTAAGGTTAATTATGGAGTTACACAGGGTTCTGTGCTAGGACCAATTTTATTTACATTATACATGCTTCCCTTAGGCAGTATTATTAGAAAGCATTACATACATTTTCATTGTTATGCAGATGATACCCAGCTTTATCTATCCATGAAGCCATATGACACACATCAATTAGTTAAACTGCAGGAATGTCTTAAAGACATAAAGGCCTGGATGACCTCTAATTTCCTGCTTCTAAATTCAGATAAAACTGAAGTTCTTGTACTCGGCCCCACAAATCTTAGAAACATGGTGTCAAACCAGATACTTACTCTGGATGGCATTACTTTGGCCTCCAGTAACACTGTGAGAAATCTTGGAGTCATTTTTGACCAGGATATGTCCTTCAATGCACATATTAAACAAATATGTAGGACTGCTTTTTGCATTTGCACAATATTTCTAAAATTAGAAACATCCTAAAATGCCCTAATTTCCTTTGGGATCAATACTTACTATTTATCTGAAAAGCTAATTCATGCATTTATTACTTCTAGCTTTCAGATCCCTCTTCTGTGGAACCAGCTCCCAGCTTGGATTCAGGAGACAGACACCCTCTCTATCTTTAAGATTAGGCTTAAAACTTTCCTTTATAATAAAGCTTATAGTTAGGGCTGGATCAGGTGACCCTGAACCACCCCTTAGTTATGCTGCTATAGGCCTAGGCTGCTGGTGGGTTCCCATAATGCACTGAGTGTTTCTTTTCATTCACCTCTTTTCACTCTGTTTATACCCCACTCTGCATGTTTGTCTTCTCTTTTCTTTAGTTTGTGTTTTGTCCATGTCTCTCTGTGCTCTCCTTTCTTTGCATTTCCCTCAAATCCATACTGATAACTGCAAATGACTGCTCCTCCCTGAGCCTGGCTCTTTTGAAGGCTTCTTCCTGTTAAAAGTGAGTTTTTCCTTCCCACTGTCGTGGGAATTGCTGCTCATGGGTGACAGTCTAATTGTTGGGGTTTGCTCTTTCTAATATATATGGCATTATGAAAAATGAAAATGAATTGAATTTCATCTGAAATTCAAGTCAAATCTCAAGTCAAGTCAAAACATATCAAAAACATATAGTTGGTCAACACCGAGTCACCACACTGGTGAATCTATTTGTTAAAGTCTTGAAATTTCAGTCTCATGGAAGACTTGAGTCACTGTTGTTAAAGTGAAGTCATTTTGAACAAGAGTTTATCACTGAATTTTTGACAGCCCAAACCTTTGAGATCATTAATCAGGCTCCAGATATGTAGGTTTGCATTGGTCCGTCTTTCAGGAGATGTTCCACACATCAATGAACTCTAAGTGTCACTGAGCTGTTTTACTGTTGCTTTGGTATAAAGCTGATTTTCAAGGACTGGGCAAAGGAGGCAAAAGACCAGACAGAAGACAACGTGCCCTGAAGCGACAGACATTTAGAAGCTCACAACAAAGCAATCAGAAAGTGGCCACATGAGCAGAACTGAAAGCAGAATGACCGATGAGGCATCCAGAGGGCGTTTGGACTCAGCTGTTATCGGCCGACATGCACACAGTACGGACAGACATCATGTGACGGAGCATGGACCAGATTTTTCTGCTCTGAGCACTTACCTTAAAAAGTTTAGTTATTTCAACCTGTTCCTCACCCCTTCCTCTCCACAGAGAGGACATTTTAAATAATCTAATTCTAGCTAATCTTTGTCTGACAGGTGCGGTTACCTGAAACCCAGTAATATACCAGTGCTGAACCATTTCAGCGTTAAGAGTATAACGCATCAGGGTACATGCGAACGGAACAGAAGAATGCCCCACTTCCCTAAGTACCCGAGTCTTTGACCATTGACCTCTCACCTGTGACTTCCTTCCCACCAGTTTCTGCAGCTCGGCCTTGCAGCGCTGCAGCTCCTGCTCGAGTGCTGCCCGCTCCCGCTGGCTGCAGTCATACAGCTGCTGTAGCTCAGCCAGCTCCCCCTTCAAACCTTCACACTGACAGAAAGACAGAAGAAGTCGAGTCTCATAACTGCTGCAACAACATCCCAGATATTTATATCAGAAAAAAGAGACCATTAACAGGCCCTTTAGTCTTTAAACCTGAAGACTACTGGATCACAAAAACAATACTCTATTTGTCAGGAGGTGGCACTGTGATTTTTTTCTCAGTCTTGGCATGTCGCTGTGTCTGGGCAGACTGGACAATGTAGTAACTGTAACTGGAGTTACAACAACGTCTTGTTTAACAGTGAGATGCTGAAATTCACTACACAGCAAATCCCCGCAGATCATCATTAAACAGAAACTCAAAAGCAGTTTAGCATCTTAAAGGTCTTTAGATTAGACTGATCAAATATGACGTTCATAAACAGCAGCAGCCTGTGGTCGGCGTGCTCCTCTCACCTCTGTCTGGACTCTCTGTGCCGTCTCCTCAGCTTGTCGGAGTTTGACCTTCAGGACACTGATCTCCTGTATTCCTGACGAGTCCTTCTGCTCAGGTCTGGACTGGGACAGAGTGATGTAAGAGTCTGCCCTGACCTGGTTGTCCTTCTCATGTTCATTGCTGCCCTCCACTCTGACTGCCAGGTACACGTCGTCACACCTGTTTGCCAAATGGAAGTGAGAGCTCAAATATTTAAAAAGTTTAGATATAAATTTTGGATTTTGGATTCTCAGTAACAATACTGCAGTAATTTATATTTGGCAGTATGGCTCTGTCCTGCTCTTCTGTGTGCTTACACTGAAAAGCATAAAGTATGGAGAGTGAAAAGAAAAAAATTCAGAATGAGAGGGAGCATCAGAGAGTTCCAGATATTTTGATTGACAGCTACTCAGACCACTCACACATCTTGTTGCTGCTGCAGTTGCTCCACTTTGTTGCACAGCTGTTTGTTGTCACTGTTCAGACTCTGACGCTCATCAGTCAGAGAACTGAACTCCTCCTGCAGATGAGTCACCTCACCTGAACACACATGCATGTATATACAAAGATTATTATTATTATTGATTAACTGGTTAAGTATTGTTTTATTGATTCTAATAGATGATCAAGTCTTTGTTCACTTTGTTTTCCTTCATCAGAGGTGAAAAACGTTCCATCTGTTACATACAGTTATCCTATTTAGTTACAGTTACTGTAATTAAATTAATGTGTAAATAATGCAGCTACTGCGTAACTTACAGTTACAGTTCCTGTGTTCAGTTACAGTTACCCTGTGTTGGTGTGCTGTGACTCTTCATGCTCAGCTCGGCTCTCAGCGTTGTCACCTCCAGCTCGTACTCAGCCGTTGTAGCACGCAGACGCTGTAGCTCTGCTCTCAGACGGCACAGCTCCTCCTGCAAGGAAGCGATGTCATTCTCTCTCTGCCGCCGCTTCCTCAGCTGCCTGCTGCAGCATCAGCACCTCCTCCTGAGCTGAGCGCAGCTCCTGCTGCACCTCCTCCAGCTCACTCTCCTTCTCTTCCTCTAGACTGTCCATCTCCTCCTGGACTGAACGCAGCTGAGCTGAATGAGTCGGAGCATCAGAGAGTCAGAGTAAGATTCAGAGTCAGAGAGTCCGAGTGAGAGTCAGAGAGCCTGAGTCAGAGAATAATAGTCAGAGACTCAGAGAGTCCGAGTCAGAGAGTAAAAGTCAGCGTCAGAGAGTCAGAATTCGAGCCAAGAGTCAGAATTAGAAAGCCAGAGCCAGAGAGTCAGAATCAGAGTGCCAGAGCCAGAGTCAGAGTCAGAGAGTGAGAGTCACACAGTCAGAGTAAGAGTCAGAGAGTAAGTGTCAGATTCAGAGCGCCAGAGTCAGAGAGTAAGAGTCAGCGTCAGAGAGCCAGAGTCAGAGAGCAAAAATCAGAGAGTCAGAGATTCAGAATCAGAGTAAAGTAAAAGTCAGAGTCAGGAGTGAAGTCAAGAGTAGAGTAAGAGTCAGAACCAGAGTCAGAGTCAGAGAGTCAAAGTCAGAGAGCCAGAGCCAGAGTTAGAGAGTCAGAGTCAGAGATTAAGAGTCAGAGAGTCAGAACAAAAGTCAGAGAGTCAGAGTCAGTCAGAGAGTCAGAGTAAGAGTCGAAGGGTCAGAGTCAGAGAATGAGAGTCAGAGTCAGAACGCCAGAGTCAGAGAGTCAGAGTCAGAGAGTAAGAGTCAGAGAGCCAGAGTTAGAGAGTCAGACTCAGAGATTAAGAGTCAGAGAGTCAGAACAAAAGTCAGAGAGTCAGAGTCAGAGTAAGAGTCAAAGGGTCAGAGTTGGAGAATAAAAGTCAGAGTCAGAGTGTAAGAGTCAGAGAGTGAGAGTCAGAGTCACAGTGTAAGAGTCACAGAGTCAGTGTTACAGAGTAAGAGTCAGAGAGTCAGAGTAAGAGTCAGAGCGCCAGAGTTAGAGCGCCAGAGAGTAAGAATCAGAGAGTCAGAGTGTAAGAGTCACAGAATCAGAGTAAGAGTCAGAGAGTCAGACTCAGAGAGTAAGAGTCAGCGAGCCAGAGTCAGAGAGTACGAGTCAGAGCGCCAGAGTCAGAGAGCCAAAATCAGAGAGTCAGAGTCAGAACAAGAGTAAGAGAGTCAGAGTCAGAGAGTAGGAGTCAGAGAATAAGAGTCAGAGTCAGAGAGTCAGAGTCAGAGAGTAGTCACAGTGTCAGAGTCTGAGAGTAAGAGTCAAAGTCAGAGCGCCAGAGTTAGAGTCAGAGAGCCAGAGTCAAGGAGTCAGAGTCAGAGAGTAGGAGTCACAGAGTGAGAGTCAGAGTCAGAGAGTAAGAGTCAAAGTCAGAACGCCAGAGTCAGAGAGTAAGAGTCAGAGTCAGAGAGTCAGAGTCAGAGAGTAGGAGTCACAGAGTGAGAGTCAGTGTAAAAGACGAAGATTCAGAGTCGGAGAGTAAGAGTTTGAGTCAGCGTGTAAGAGTCAGCGAGTCAGAGTAAGAGTCAGTGAATCAGAGTAAGAGTCAGTGTCAGAGAGCCAGAGTAAGAGTCAGAGAGCCAAAAATCAGAGAATCAGAGAGTCAGAGTCAGAGAGTAAGAGTCAGAAAATAAGAGTCAGAATAAGAGTCAGAGTCGGGGAGTCACAGTCAGAGAATAAGAGTCAGAGAGTCAGAGTAAGAGTTAAAGAGTCAGAGTTGGAGAGTCAAAGTCAGAGTCAGACAGTAAGAGTCAGCGAGTCAGAGTCAGAGAGTAAGAATCAGGCTCTTCAGTCAGAGTCAATGTTTTGACATAATGGAAAAATGTAATGAGGGTACAGTTCAGCATGAAAGTTTGGGAAATGTGTTTTGAAATAAAACACTTTAAATTGTTAATTTTTGAAATGTTTTTGGTAAACTGTGTTGACTGTTGTGTGAAAAAAGTAAATTTCAAAAAAGGGAAAACAGGGAGAAAAAAACAGAAAACCTGCTTTGGAATGTAAATGTGTAAACAGGAAGTGACAACATAAACAGGAAGTGAAGAGGAAGTGAAGGAGTTCACCTTGCAGCCTCTGGATCTGCCGGGTGAAGCTCTCGGCCTGGTGGGCACTGGCCAACCGCTCCTCCTCTAACAGACCTGTGAACCGAGAGGAGAATGCTGTCAGGAGGAGTCACGGCTGTGATTATGAAGCAAAGCGACGCCTCCTCACCCTGCAGCTCTACGAAGCTCTCCTCATGTCTCTGAGACACCTCCCGTGTCTCCTCCAGCTCCAGCAGCAGCTGCAACACCTGAGATCTCAGCTCCTCCAGCTCCTCCTGTTGGTCTTTCCCTCCTCCTCCCTCCTCATCTTCAGGCTTCTCCTCCTTCACCTCCTTCTCCTCCTCCTGCTGCCCCTTCTCTCCTTCACCCACCGTCTCCTCCTTCTCCTCCAGGGACTCCCTCTCTTTGGCCGTGAGAGTTTCTGCCAGCATGATGGGCTTCTCCTCCTTCAGCTCACAGAGCTCATCTGCACACAGAGAGGAAGGAGACAATGAAGAGGAGAAGGAGGATTTTCAGTGCAGACATGAAGTTGCACTCCTCCTGTTTTATGAGATTTCCCACATAAAACAATATTTATTTAAACAGATTATGATAACAATCTGAATATTCATATTTCCTGACTTAAATAGGTGATGAGGAGGAAGGAAGGACTCTGCGGCTCCATCTGGTGGTGATGATGGAGAAACACAGACATGAACAATGATGGCAAACATTTACAGAAATAAAATCCAGAAATCATGAACACGCAGGGACATGAATAATCCCCACATGAACAAAATTAGATGTTTCTTCACATCTTTTAAATCATCTTTCATTTTTGGAAGGTCCAGAAATATTTCAGAAAAAATATTTTATGTAATTGAGAAAATTTTTTGCTCTGTGGCTCTTTTTTAAACCAACAACATTTGTAAAGACATTTGTGACATTTGGTTTTTGTTTTGGAAAAATAAAAAAGTGCATGGAGACACTTTTTAAACAAGCTTCTTTTTAATGTAACAAATTTGCCAAGTTTGGACATTTATTTAAATCTCAAGAAATAAAATTTGGACTTTTTCAAAGTCAGCACATAAAAATGAACATTTCTCTGTAATTAAGTTCATCGTGCAAAGGGGAGAAAATTCATGTTTATGTAACTTCCAGACATTTTTTCATAAAATAATTTAAAGTAGGAACATTTTAGAGACATTCAGAAAATTTGGGTAAAATTTTGGTAAATTTTGAGTGTTTTTATCAGGAAAATTAAGACTTTGAACATTTTGGTGAATAACTTTTTGAAATCTTTTTCGGGGTGTTTAAGTTTTTAGTTTTGTGAAATAACAAATTTGTTTGTGTGAATATTTTGTGAAAATCAGAGTAAGGATACTGTAACCAAGGACATTTATGCAAAGAACGATGATTATTTTCAGGATATTTGAGAACATTTTTAAGGTCAAGGAGAAAATCTGACAGATATCTTTGTCCCAGGGCAGCAGGGTGGTACACTACTGGGTTCAAATCCACCCTCTGGTCCTGCATGTTCTCCCCATGTCTGTGTGGGTTCCTTCCGGGTTCTCCGGTTTCCTCCCACAGTCCAAAAACATGCAGTCAGCACGGTTACCTGCTGATTCTAAATTGCCCATAGGTGTGAATGTGAGTGTGTCTGTCTCTGTGTTGGGCTGGCACCTGTCCAGGTGTTCCCTGCCTTTCACCCTATGACAGCTGGGATAGGAAGCACCTTGAGGCAACTGTTTGTTGTGATTTGGAGATGCATAAATGAAACTGACTCCATACATGCCTGTTTTTACATCACATGACTTTTTGTGAATCCATAAATGAAGTGTGTAGTAAAGATTCTTATTTTCCACACTCATCCACATCTCACCTCCCTTACATCACTTCCTGTCCTGGTTTTCTCATCATTGATTGGCTCCTTTGTTCCTGAATTGCACTCACCTGAAAATGCTGAGGTGTGTTTGTTGACCTTATAGTCTGTGTGTATCTTTCCTTTGTGAAGTTAAATCACGTGTGACTGTGAAGTCAAATAAAGCTGAAATGCTGCAGAATCGGTGCATCTGTGCTGAGAACGATCCTTTCCTTTGGCCGTCCTGAGCTGCTGTGATTTCCTCTCATAATTAACCTAACGAGGAATAACAGCTGCAGATGCCCGAGGTCAGCGTGCTGAAGGAAACCTCCCACCGTCCTCTCTGTACCTCTCATCTATTAATAGCCCTCCTGCTCCTCTGCAGGAGGATCAATAACATGTCTGATTATCAGGAGTTTATTTCTGTCCAGCCTGAAGCTGCAGAAACATTCAGCCTTTGATTCACTGGAATGATGAATAAAAATACAAGTTAAAAGAATCACAGGAGACAAGCAGCAGAGCCAGAAAGGATCAAAATATTCAAATATAGTCGGCATTCATCTGTCGGACCAGGAGCTGTGGCTCTGATAATTATGGCTTTACCGAACAGAGCTGCCGTGAGCCTGTGGGCCTGTTCACAGAGTTCTGCCTGCTGATTGGCTGCCTCTCCTGGCAGGCTGCCAATCACAATCTGGCTGGAACTCTCCTGAATCACTGTCTCACTATCCTCATCATCCTCTTCATCCTCTCATTGTATTTACAATGTTCTAATTCATCTCAATGACACACACGCACCACCAGCAGACGCTGACGTGTCCGTCACGGCTCTGCTGGACTGTGAAGAAGCTGCAGGAGCCTGAAGGCTTTCTGTCCTCTGCTGCAGGAATCAGCTCACTGGAGAGAAAAGCGGAAACCTGCATCTATCTGAAGGTCAGAAAATCCCAGCCTCGAGCCTCAGTTTGGTTTTAATCAGCCTGATAAATGGCTGATTTCAGCTGTTAGTACCTGCACACACAGCCACGCCTCCTTCAATCAGACCTCATTCAGGTGAGCATGCTCTTCCTCAGTGAGAGGAAATGACCTCGTACAGAGGAAGCAGAGAGGAGAAGGAGGGAGAGGAAACTGAGACACAGAAGATCGAGATCTGATGGTTTCATCTTCTTAGCACATTTGCTTCACCCTTTGATGAGAGATAGAAAAAGATGGCGCTCCTGTTGTGCCGCCTGACCACAATGCTCGTCTTCATATGACCACTGGGGGTCTTCTGCATGATGCAGGTTTCCATAACCTTCATTTCACTGAGACAGAAACACTGAAACTGACTTTGGGCCAAAGAAGTCTGAAAAGCTTTTTTCCTGCAGGTCCGACGATTTCATTAAAAGTTCTTTTTGCAAATTTGATCCTGAAAACTGTTTAAATCGCCTGTGTGATGGCAGCAGAGATATGAGCTGGAGCTGAAGCATTCCTTTATTTAGCCAGGTGCCTCTTTAACAGCAGATCACTGAAAGTGGGAAACAGCAAAAACCCGAACATACCTGAATACATCTGACAGTCATACACCTTCAACGGCTCAATCCAGGACGCCAGCATGGCTCCTCCCACTCTGCTAGCTCACAGTAAGATAAACCACACACAGCTCAGACCGTCATCATCTGCTCAGCGCTAACGTGATTGGCTCGTATGATCCCCAGCTCAGGAGTGACTGTGTGCGATGGAAGCAGCCTGCTGTCTGCAGACACGCCTACGAGCACTTCATGAAACGATGACTCTGCGCACATCATTACCTCAGCAGCACAAAGCGCTGAAGAAGCTGGAGGTAATGTCTGCTACTAAAGACACACACACAAGGTAAATGTGTGTGTCATCAGCACAACGACAACGAGAGTTTCTATTGTGTAAAATAATCTTTCAGATTAGATTAAACTTTATTAATCCCTCTGGGAGGGTTCCTTCAGGGAAATTAAAGAAAAACAGATTTCCTTGACTGTTTCTCTTAAATTAGACTAAAACATTTTATTCCAGCTGAAATCCAGTGTTTACCTTAGTGAGCAGCTCACCTCTGAACGATCTGGGAAGCTTCTGCACCTCATTCTGTCCTCCTGTTCTTTTGGAAGGCTTTTATTGTGAAACAGGAAGTGCTGAGCATCATCAACAGGGTGAGGAAGACTCTGAACTATTATTATCCCTTCACACACACACACACACACACACGCACAGACTGACCGGATGGGTCGAGGACCTCCTCGATGACGGGTGGCAGCCGGAAGGCGTCCATGTTTCCTCTGATGGAGGAGAAGCTGCAGAGAGGGGGGGGGTCAGAGCTCCACGCAGAGGGGTGGGGGTGGGGGGTGAGGCAGATAGAGCCCAGGAAGGTTCCTCACGCTCCGGGCAGAGACAGCCGCTGCAGCCCCTTCATCCTCCTGGAGCTGGGAGGCAAACAGAGGGGGAGGAGGTAAGAGCTGCGACAGATACTGCATCACTGAGGAGGCAACATGTAGGCCTCAAACACTTCATCTGCACACGTCTCACTCTGCAGGAGCTCTGCCACCTTTTAACGACCTGCACAGCCTCAGTGAGAGGGAAACAAACAGCATGCAGCAGAAACAGACCCACAAACAGCATATAAACGATATAAACTGGGACTGATCTTCATGACAGAAACGGGAAATGACCTGGAAGATCACCTCCACCTTTGAATCCGTCCTCGCTGGTTTGTCATCACCTACAAATGAAGTGCTAGCCATTAGCCAGTTAGCATTACAGTTGGGAAAGATGCAGACTGTAAATAAAAGAGGGCAGAGCCACTGGGATGTCAGCTGTTTGGTTTGTGGCATCAGTTTTAGCATTTTGGCTTCTGCCAGTGGATCATTACCCACACAGATACCTGCTCATCAGTAGCATCCAAATAAATCCTAAAACCGGAGCTCCGTCTTTTTGGATGGTCTGTTAGTCCAATGAAGCCACAGCAGCCATATTTTTGGTCAGATAATTACATTAAAAATGCTCTGAAAGGCTCCAACACAGTGCAGAGGTCCAGTTTAGGTGAAGCATAGCAGACAGCTAGCAGCTACAGCCGCCTGTGTCACCATCCACCTGTCAGTCAGAGAGGCCACGCCCCTCATAATGCAAACTTTCTTTAACAGGTAAGTTAAGCTGTTATGAAGGAGGAGATTAGCTGCAGAGACCAAAGCAGCTTCTGTATCAGCTGTAAACATTGGTATTTAACATGGGAGTCTATGGGGACTGACTCACTGCTGCCACAGCGCACTAATGTAGGAAAAGATTCAAACACACAACATGACCACAAAGACGACAGCAGTCATGAGAGCGCGGCGATGATCCTGAAGATGGATTATTGTCCAGCTGACAGAGAAACTCAAACAGGAATGCCGAGGGATGAACAGGAAGGAGACGCTCAGCGTTTTAACCTGATCGCGCACATCGTGCTGCAGAGCATCATCAGGATAGCAGCTCAGACATGACGCTGGATCATCAGGTCGTTCCCCATTAACACCACCCTGTGTGTGCTGGCTGCTGCTGTCCTGGTTGATCAGCCGGTGCGACTCTGAAATGTTGCTGAGCTTGCGTCGTTACCATAGAGATGGGAATCTTCCTGCTTCATCCTTCATGAAGTTTAAATGTCATTTCTGGGATCTTTGTCCTCGAGCATCCTCTCCCCGCTCTTCCTTTAAAATCAGCTGATACGCGGAGCCGTGACCTTCCTCTGTGTTTCTCCTCCGACAGGAATCAGCTCATGCTTCGCTTCTCTCTGCTGCAGCCTTTAAAACACAAACACACACATGCGGGATAAAGACCTACCTGATGCGGAGGTGCTGGGATCTGAATCTGTGGGTTTAGTTTTCACCGCAGACCTCCTCCTCCTCCTCTTCCTCCTCCTGTTGTCCTATATTTCCTCCTCAGCCACAGCTGCTCTCTGAGCGTGATGCAGAGCAACGTCACTACATGCTACAGACAGACCGAGGCCACCATGTGAATACACAATGAGCCCACATGACGTCATTCATTAACCCTCTGCTGCCTCTGATCTGCAGTCAGTCACAGATCCCACGGAGCTGCTGCCAGGTGAGGAATCAGGGAGCGGCCGACAAATAAGACACAACAAAGGGAGCATTTATGTAACGCTAACAGACCACGTGACACAAAACCACCACAGAAAGGAGGCTTTGCATGTATCAGCTGACTCCAGATCAGGTTTTAAAGCTTTTTTCTCTGGAGGTTTTTAAAATAAAGCCTGAACCATGACCTGAGTGCACTGCTTTTACATGAAGAGCTCCATAAATTATGCAGAGGCTCCTGCTGTTAATGATTTTACTTTATTCTATTTTATTCTGTTACGGGCCACACAGTGTGACACTGACGGGTCTGACAGCGAGCAGAGCACAGGTACGCACACAGTTTAAAAGGTGTCTCCTTCATTCCTGCTTTATGGAGTCCTGCTGAAAGCTTCTCGCTCTCAGGTCTTTTAAAGACGTCCCCGGAGATGCAAACCAGCAGAGACAGAGAAGACGGATAAAACACAGACACACAAGTGTCGCCGCTCATGCTGGAGGTCACCTCCAGGTCACTGCTTGTGATTCCAGGTGAGTCTCAGCTCAGACCCGCAGGTGTGATTTAAAACAACTCTGCGGGACTCGTCAGATCTCGGTTGGCTGCAGAACACTGCAAACTCAGTCACTTCTGTTGCTAGGCAACACAAATCCAGGCTGGATAAGATTAAAGGCCACAAAGATGAAAGAGGAGGAAAACGAAAGCCGAGCAGCAACATCACAAAGGTCCCGGAAGACACAAAATCACCACAAAAAGACAGGAGGTGACAGACCCGTGACACCCGTCATCGAGGTATCACTCACATCAACAGAACAGTGTAAGGGTCCGCTCTGCTCGTTTCCAGATTCATATGTTTATTCCTGGACTCTGAGAGCAGCTCTGCATCATCCACAGTTCTTACACCGTGCTTTTCTACTCTGAGCACTCAGAGTGCTTATACAACACGTTTGCATTCACCCATTCACGCACTTCCATCTGAAGCTAAGTATTTACCATTCACACCCATTCATACTCCAACACTTGCATCAGAGAGCAACTTTTATTGAGTAACTAATAAAATATTAACTCAAATGTATTCACAGTTCAGTCTGACCTCCATCAGGGAAGAGCCAAAACTTTCAATCTAAACGCTGAGTTTGATGAACCGAGAAGTTCCTGAAGGAAAAGGCTGAAACTCTCTCTGCTGTCGGCTCCTCAGAGTCTCAGTCTCTTTCTGAATCTCTGAGTTTTAGGCTCTTTTTGAGACATTTGATAGATGGTCTGTGTTAATGTGGATGTTCAGAGGCCTGACAGGAACTGAACAGAAGGCGGTGGGAGTATGAAGTCGTGCTGCGTGCGCTCAGCACTGCAGAGAGTTATATAAAGGCTTCAAACAGGCCACAGAGACTGTATTAAGATTCACTCACCTGCACTTCACTATTAGGACAGCCAGAGAGGAGAGAAGAGACTGCAGACCTCAGCAAGATAGACCTCGGACTTATTACAGAGATTAGAACATGCCATAGGTATCTAAAGGTACTGCACTGCAGTGGTTTGAATCATATTTATCTAATAGACTCCAATTTGTTCATGTAAATGGGGAGTCTTCTTCACACACTAAGGTTAATTATGGAGTTGCACAGGGTTCTGTGCTAGGTCCAATTTTATTTACATTGTACATGCTTCCCTTAGGCAGTATTATTAGAAAGCACTGCATCAATTTTCATTGTTATGCAGATGATACTCAGCTTTATCTATCCATGAAGCCAGATGACACACATCAGTTAGTTAAACTGCAGGAATGTCTTAAAGACATAAAGGCCTGGATGACCTCTAATTTCCTGCTTCTAAATTCAGATCAAACTGAAGTTCTTGTACTCGGCCCCACAAATCTTAGAAACATGGTGTCAAACCAGATCCTTACTCTGGATGGCATTACTTTGGCCTCCAGTAACACTGTGAGAAATCTTGGAGTCATTTTTGACCAGGATATGTCCTTCAATGCACATATTAAACAGATATGTAGGACCGCTTTTTTGCAATTGCGCAATATTTACAAAATTAGAAACATCCTTTCTCAGACTGATGCTGAAAAGTTCATTCATGAATTTATTACTTCTAGGCTGGACTATTGTAATTCATTATTATCAGGCTGTCCTAAAAGCTCCCTGAAAAGCCTTCAGCTGATCCAAAATGCTGCAGCTAGAGTACTGACAGGGACTAGAAAGAGAGAGCAGATTTCTCCCATATTGGCTTCTCTTCATTGGCTCCCTGTTAAATCTAGAGTAGAATTTAAAATCCTTCTCCTCACATACAAGGTCTTGAATAATCAGGCCCCATCTTTTCTCAAAGACCTCATAGTACCGTATCACCCCAATAGAGCACTTCGTTCTCAGACTGCTGGCTTACTTGTGGTTCCTAGGATACTTAAAAGTAGAGTGGGAGGCAGAGCCTTCAGCTTTCAGGCCCCTCTTCTGTGGAACCAGCTCCCAGCTTGGATTCAGGAGACAGACACCCTCTCTATTTTCAAGATTAGGCTTAAAACTTTCCTTTATGATCAAGCTTATAGTTAGGGCTGGATCAGGTGACCCTGAACGCTCTCTTAGTTATGCTGCTACAGGCCTAGGCTGCTGAGGGGTTCCTATGATGCACTGAGTGTTTCTTGTCATTCAGCTTTTTTACTCTGTTTATACCCCACTCCACATTTAATCATTAGTTATTATTAATCTCTGGCTCTCTTCCACAGTGTGTCGGTCACAGGTTTTTTCTGTTAAAAGGGAGTTTTTCCTTCCCACTGTCACCAAATGCTTGCTCATAGGGGGTCATTTTGACTGTTGGGTTTTCTCTGTATTATTGTAGGGTCTTTACCCACAATACAAAGCGCCTTGAGGTGACTGCTTGTTGTGATTTGGTGCTATATAAATAAAACTGAATTGAATTGGTGCTTCAGGTGGTTTGTGCTGCCCAGTGCTCATTAATAAAACAGAGAGAGCAGAGAAGCAGAAACTGAAAGACATGCACAGGACAGGTGGAGGACAGACATCCATCAGTGAAAGTGTGATGTAACCGGAGCAGAACTGCTGCAGACTGTGAACCTAAACATGGTGAATTGAGAGGAACATCCCCTGCAGGTAAACTGTCAGAATCACCTGTGTGTGACTTTATTTTACAGGTAACAATGATTTCATCTCAGCAGCAAACTGAAACATGAAAATGATTGTTTTTACTCATTTAAAGTCATGATTTTGTATCTTGTGTTATCTTGTGTATCTGTTGTGTTGCTGCAGGTGAAGCTGTGAGCAGAACTGCATGCTCAGGTGAGCAGAGGCTCCTCTGATTGTAATAAATCACCTTAGTTTGCGTTACAGACGAAATGAAAGTCTGGATATTTCTGGCTGATTCAAGTGTTCAGAAAAAGGAAAAATGGACCCGACCTGCATCTGTAGCAGGATGCCATCTAGTGGAGGAAACCAGCCTTACAGCAGCAGCTGAAACACACATATCAAACATATCAAACACACATTATACTGACGAACAATGTTTCAGCAACTGTGAAATAATTGGTGAATGAAGAGAACTAAAGCTTCCGGTCCCATCTAGTTTACCTGTCACCTCACCTCACTTCCTGTCCCTTTCCTCATCACTGATTGGCTCCTGTCACCTGACTGAAATAACCTGTCACACCATCAGAGATGGATGAATAGGATTATTTCACTTTATCCTTCTTCACATACATGCACGGAGGATTTAACAGTGTGCACAGGTGTGTGAGCTGGGTTACACTCGTCTGATCTGTAGCTGAATACAGGCTGCTGTGTTTTGTCTGCAGAGCTTTGAACACTCTGATGAAACCACATTTAAAATCAAAGTTAAAAAGTTTAATGAGTACAACAGAAACGTCATCAGGATCATGGTTACAGAGTGACCTCAGGTGTGCTCTGCAGTGACGGCTGTGGAACTGCAGGGACTCTGAAATAAGACGTGAGGGTTGGATCCATTACAGGTGGAGACCGGTGCAGCAGGAGCGGTGTCTGGGTGTAGGTGCGCAGACTCGAAGTCCTGCTCCGTTACTCCAGCAGGTGGCGGTGCTGCGCCTCAGTGTTTGCAGTGAGCCACCGTAGAAAAAGAAGCAGGAGGTCCGGTTCACGTGTGACAGCAGCGGGTCGTGGCGTGGGAGGTCTGACAGGTGAACAGGTGAGTTGGCAGCGCGTTTTTATCTGCGCACGCTGAGGACACGAGGCTAATACTGTTGGCAGCACGTGCTGACGGGCCGTTAGCATTAGCTTCAGCCTCAGTGTGTTTCATGCTAACCGCGCTGGGTAACCTTCCTTTACCAGGTAACTTTCAGTCCTGGGATCAGCGAAGTGTCGGTCCGGCTCGTGTTTGATCGTTACTTGTCGTCCCTTGTCCTGTGACGTAACTGCGGCGTGACGCGGTCCCGCTCGGCTGAAGCGGAACGGACACTTCCGGTATTTACCGCCTAATAAACCAAAGCTAACGAGTAACAGGTGAGAGCACAAAATCACCTGAAGGAAGGTCAGGGTCTCAGGTGTAGTCCATGCCGGTTTAACGTCACGGAAACAGGAATAATCAGAGAAAGGTTCGTACGGTATGGAAGCCCGAACGGGCCAAAACTATTCATTTAAAGTCATTAAAGATTCAGTGCGAGATTCGGAGTGGAGATGGAAACATGAATACAAACACTAAAATGTGAATTTTTTTTAAATGTGACGCTTTGTGACATGAATTTGGGGAAAAATTAAAACCTAAAAGTTTGTCTCAGGCTGCTTGTGACTTTAGAATAAATGGATCTGAAATTTTATGGTTATAAATCACACCTGGATCACTTCAGTTCATGTTTATCACCAATAATCTGACAGATGAGCCAATCAGAATAATCTGGTCTTCATCTCCGCAGGAGGACGTTGGAGTTGGACATGTTGGTGCTGCGGTGCATCATGGGTGACCTGCGGGGAGGACGAGGACTCCTGCGGAGCCTCGGGAGGAGTTTTGCATCTTCAGAACCACTGAGCTTGGGGCGGAGGCAGGCCCAGGTGGTTGGGCGCCCTCAGGCTCGCTTCCTGTCTGGCGATCGGGACACCGCGGCGGCCAAACTAAAGCTGCGCACTCGGCTGCTCGTCACGGTGCTGTTTGGCGGCGGCCTGCTGGGCGCGTGGTGGTACGTTCATGCAGAGAAGGAGCAGGAGCTGCGGCGGCAGCGCGTGCAGCAGCTACGGCAGGTGGCGCTGGGTCAGGGCACCTTCAGCCTCGTGGACCACACCGGGCGCCGCAGGACCAAGCGGGACTTCCTGGGCAGCTGGGTGCTGCTGTACTTCGGCTTCACGCACTGCCCCGATATCTGCCCCGACGAACTTGACAAGCTGAGCGCTGCAGTGGCGGCTCTGGACCACAATGCCTCGCTGCCACCGGTGCAGCCGCTCTTTATCACCGTGGACCCAGAAAGGGATGACGTGGCGGCGCTCGCCCGCTACGTCAAAGACTTCCACCCCCGGCTGATTGGGCTGACGGGGACGGCGGAGGAGGTGAAGCACGCGGGGCGGGACTACAGAGTGTATGCCAGCCCCGGGCCCAAAGATGAGGACGGCGACTACATCGTGGACCACACGATACTCATCTACCTCATCAGCCCCGATGGCCTCTTCCTCGACTACTACAACAGGATGAAGAGCACCGAGCAGATCGCCGACAGCGTCCGCAAACACATGGAGAGCTACGTCGCACTCTGAGTTCCAGCCGTGCTGTAGCCAATCAGGGGACTTTCCTGTAATGACCCCTCACAGATGGAGGATTAATGGTTTCCTGTCTTCATCCAGGATGTGCCTCCATGGTGACGCGGGACTAAACGTGTTTGAATCTTTGAGTTTTATCATTAAAACATAAAAAAAGAGACGGCGTGGACGTCCTGAGAGGATGGCGCCGTCTCACTTCCTGTTTCTGTGTGATGCAACGTCAGCTTTACCTGGACAGAGTTCCTGTTTGAGGTGTTCGTATCAGACAGGTGAAGCTGTCCTTGTCTTTGAAATGTCTTAAACTGCTTCCATCTGAAGGTCCGGGGTCACGACCCGGGGTCGGCCTGCATCTAAAAGTGAAATGAGACGTTTCGGAGTCGCTGAAGTTTCTTTGTTTTCACTGATGATGTAATGATGATGTAGGCTATCACACGGACTGAAACTGATGGATCAGCTGTGACTATACGAGTCACATGATGCAAAACGTGGTTTTCCACATGCACCTGATGGATCCGCTCTGGAATGCCTGCACAGCTGTCCTGACATTTCCATGGAAACACCAACCCGGCCGTTGGTACCATCATCATCATCATCACTGCACTTTCATCATTGAAATTAATGCAGAAATAAAATAATTTACAAGAAACTGGAACTTTGAGTTTTTGCTTTTAATAAAAAAACCGGAAAAAAAATCAATTATGAAAAAATAAGAAAAAAGTAAAATCCACTTCATTTTGAGTTTAATTTGTTCCTCACGTTTCAGAGAAATTAAAAAAATGATTTTAAATATTTTACCATTAACGGTCTGAGCGCACTGTTGGGAATAACAGGCACAGATTCACTTCCTGTTTGTGTAAAATGTAACATTTTATTGTGAATGGGAGGCGGAGGTGGCTCTAACACGCTGACACTTCCTGTTTCCTGCCCTCTGCCCCACAGAGACCAGACCGAGTGAAAAACATCCACAAACTTTTTATTACAAATACTCAATAATGATCTCATGATCGTTGATCAAACGCGTCATCGGTGTGATGATGTCGGAGCGGCCCGTGCTGCATTCAGGCAGAGGCCGTCAGCGTGTGAAATCTGTCCGTCGCTCTGTGCGTGCTGAGCAGAGTCAGACCCATCGTGTCCAGACTGTCCTCCAAACTGGCGGCGCTGTCGATCTCCACCGTGTAGTCATTCGCCTGCAGGAGGAGGGCGATGATCAGTAACCAATCAGCCGCATCGATCGACTGACTGGAAATGAAAATAACTGACTTTATATTTGTGAAAACCTTCTGAGTAAAGATGCTTTTCCCCGTTTGATCAATTATCAAATTGATCGGGCAGCTGTTTATTGATCAGGATGCTCAACCTGCAGGTTCAGCGAACGTCACAACACATGAACAGGAAGAGCTTCTTCCTGTCAGCTGTTAACAGTAAAAGCCCCAAATGTCTTCGCTGCTGTTCTCGGCGTGAGTGAACAGAATCACAGCAGGTCGAAGTTCAAAGAAAACTTTACGCTCGGGTCTAAGCATAGACTGTAAATGAAAGACAGACACGGTGATGTCACCATTGCACCAAAGTTTAAATGTTACTGAGTCAAATCGTGAGCTCATCATGACACAGACCGTCTGATCTGAGCACGTGCAGGTTAAAGTGTTATGAAGGTATTGGGATAAATCACCATGGTAACTGTTCTTAGAGATCAACAGGTATGAAATCACCGCCTACTGACCAATCAGATCTTTGTAATTCCAGATCCTAAAGACTGAGCTTATCTTTCAGTTCTGTTCTTATGCTCAATCTTGACTCTGAAACCCGGAAGCAGCAGCTGGGAGAATAAAAACTGTCAACAGGTGATGTTCAGACTTTAAGATCAGCTGGAAGCACCACACACACACACACACACACCAAGAACACCTGTTCATACCTGTTCAGTCAGTAATCTCACTCTGATTTCCACATCTCCACTGTCAGGCTGTGGGCAGGAAGCTTTCCTGTCACCTCAGACATGAGCAGAATCACTCAGATCTTTGTTGCTGTGCCAGAAACCAGCAGATTAACCAGATTCTGCTGCTTTAATTTCAGGTTATTTACTCATAGATTTTTAGAGATTTTATCATCATCATCTGAGAATCTGATTGGAGGAGGCAGCACTCACAGGGATCACTGAGTCACATGACCTGTGAAACAACCCTTTAAATGTGAGTGTGTTCAGAGTCTGAAATAGAGACGTTACTGGTTGTCTGACTGAGCCAGCTAACACAAAGAAAGCTGCATACATCGAACTTCCTTCCTAGTCTCACTGCTCTGATGTGTGTGATCTCTGCGCTGTGATTGGCTGATCGGTGATATTTGTGCTGATGTTTTACCAGCTGCAGGGAGGCCAGCAGGTACTTGGAGGCTTCAAAGTTGTCCAGACCGTGAACGATGGAGGCGAATGACCTGCGGCATCCAATGCCACTTAGCGCTCTCACTATGCGATCTCCATAATCATGGATGTCGAACACTGGGCGCTCCTCCTGGAAAGTTGAGAGGCGGGGTTTAGACTCAAAGGCGGGGTTTAGACTCAAAGGCGGGGTTTAGACTCAGAGCTCCTCCTGGTTTTACCTGCAGGGCCAGTTCAGGGCGGATCTTTTCCTCCCAGTCTTTGACCCTCCGAGACAACGCCGTCTCCTGATTGTAACCCCGACTGCTCACCACGAGCTGCTCCTAAACGCCACACACAGGAAAGGGTTCATCAACTTCCTGCTCTTCAAAATAAATGTTTCACCTGAAACTCAGATTTTCTTCTTCATGACTGATAATGAGGTGCTGATTTTAATGATCACTTCATGAATGAACAGCTGCAGGTATTAAAAATCTGATACTGAACACATTCATCATTACTGATAACAGTATTGATCACTGACCACTCGCAGCTTCACCAGATCTTCATAACTCAGTTCATCTCGCTGACCCTCTGCAGACACAAACATCATCGGATCATCACAAATGTTCCGTTTTCGTTCCCTTATTGATGCTGAACCGACCAATCAGCTGCAGTCACAGACTGAACTTTTTACCCGGGAAAATGAGGTCCGGTCCTCCCAAAAACTCGGCTGGGATGTCATCAGGAAACGCTTCGTGCTCGTTGTCTGAGGTGTCATCGTCTCCACCTTTAAAGGGTCATCAGCCTTTAAAACACTGCTGTGACAGACTGAAACATCCTTTTAATGAACCCTGAAACCAAACTTACCCAGCAGGTCCTGTCTCAACTCTTCCACAGGCTCTGCCCCCAGCTGGTGTGGCCCCGCTTCCTCTGGCTGCAGGAAGGTCCTCCTCAGTTCCTCATCAGAGATCATCACGCCCTGAATGACATCACAATCATGGTCCTAACAGGTCACATACTCTGATTCTAACAGCTTAAAGACAAACTGAATTCAGCACCTGACAGTCGGGTGTGACGTCAGCGGACAGTCGGGTGTGACGTCAGCTGACAGTCGGGTGTGACATCAGCTGACAGTCGGGTGTGACATCAGCTGACAGTCGGGTGAGATGTGAATAAATGTGAGTTGGGGTCTTACGGCTCTTCTGTTGATCCTCTTCTGAGTCTTCAGTTTGTCTTTGACTGTGCTCAGAAAGATGTAGTTCAGGTCTGAAAAATAATGATAAATTGGACACTTCAGAATAAAAGTCTTTTTTTTCCCTTGTTAGCCAAAGATCAGACAGGCAGAAGCCACGCCCACAGTGTGTTCAGACATCATACGTGTGGGACTGATTGGTATTCAGCCATTGCGCTGCTCTCTGTTACCTGTGAATGTGGGTCCATTTTTTAACTTGTGCTCCGGAGGATCGACTGAAACAAACAAACACAAACAGGAAGTGACACGCAGACACTGAAAGCATCTGCAGGAAGAGCACAAACACCTCAAACAGTTTGCTCTTACAGGTTCCTCTGAACCAGTTCCTGAAGTCCTGAAGGGACGCAGCTCGTTTCCTTTTCCTCTTCCCTCCATCGTCCAGCCCGTCGGGCACCCTGTAGCACTTCCCTGCAGAGGAAACGAAACTCTGTGAACACCGGCAGACGCGCTGGCTCAAAACACGCCACGCAGCCCCTGCAGTTACCTGGTTTCAGCGGTTTGTCCTCCCCAAGCACAGCGTATGGGTCGTGGAACGCCCAAGCGTTCACCTGAAGAAGAAACCGCGTCAAGAAATCAGATGGACGCCGCAGGAAGAAATTCTTTTTAAAAGAATAAAATTGACTTTTTATTATTAAATTATAAAAAATTTAAATTTGATATAAACTGTGAAAGAAAGTTTAAAGTTCAAAGACATAATAATATCAGGATTTATTTCTTGGAAAAATATATTGTAATACTTTAAGAAAAATATTTAAACATTAAAAATGCACTTAGAAAACAAAATTAGGAAAATAAGTCAATTTTTCAAAATAAAACCAGTTGTGCTTTAATTTTAGAAAAAAAAAATCACGAGTTTGAATAATAACGAAATCAGAAGATCAAGTTCACCTGAAAACAACATTTAGGAGAAAGAATAAAGTGGCTGCCCTCTCCCCTCCCTGATGGACATCTACACCTTCCGCTGCCTCAGCAGAGCCAAAAACATCAAGGACAGCTCACACCCTGGCTTTGACCTGTTTGGCCTGCTGCTCTCAGTTTATTCACCAGAGCAATCACCAACCTGAACTCACACACTCACCCACTCTAACAGTGCAACACTTACATCTCTGTGCAATATTATATTATTCACACTGAACAATATCTATCACTCCTATATTGTGTAATTTCCAATATTCATTCACTAGTGCAATACTCACCATTTTCATTATTATTTGTATACACTTATTTTATTTTTTTTACAATGTATATATTTTCATACATTCTCTTATTTTCTGTATATTTTATCAATACAGTTTAATTTTCCGTACATTTTTAGAAGTTGTAATTTATATTTTTAAAAGTTTGACTACAGCATGGCACTGAACAGGAGTGGCCCTCCCATCTCATTGTACTTCCTGTATAATGACAATAAAGGTATTCTATTCTAAATAAAATGTGAAAATAATGATGTTACAAAAATGCAGTTTTGTCAAAGATGAGCTGTAAGTTTGTGGAAAGCAGATTAACGTACAGCAGGAGGAATCGGGTCCACTCTCCTCGGTTTGTCGGCCTCCGGCTGTCGCCTCTCTCGAATCATGCGGCCATCGCTCGGAGCCTGAAACGCACCAACAAGACCAAAGTTACAGAAGAAGAAAAAGCGGCAGAGAAACGAGCTGAACCTCGTCCATGAATCACCGTCTGCAGTCTCTCCACGTGCTCCTCCTGCTCCACCTCTATGGGAAGGAAGTCGTCTGCAGCATCACCTCCACTGTCCTCTGCATTAGCTCCGCCCACTGCTGCGTCAACTGGAGCCACAGCATCTGCACCACAAAGGTCAAAGTTCAAAAACCAGACTTTGTGAAAGTAAGAAGGAAAAAAAACTGATGGAGGTAAAGAAAGAGGAGGAGGTAGAGAAGGAGAGGAAACAAGAAGGAGGAAGAGGAGGAGGTAAACATGGAGGAAAGCTGGTGTGTTAATGAGTGCTGTTTGAATCTAATGAAAGAATAAAAGGATTGAAAGCAGGTGCACCTCAGCGCTGACAGAGCAGGAGTGAACAGGTGTGAGCAAGTGTACCTGGGTGTCGGATCTCTGATTGTGTGGGGTCACTGTGCAGCAGGAACCTGGGAACAGCTGATCTGAGCGTGAGCAGGATCATATCCCCCTCACCTGGGAGGAACAGGTTGATCTTGAAGTCCTTCTGACTGCACAGGATCTCACCTTTCACACTGACACACAAACACAGAACCAGGTGAGACCTCATCATCAGGGGGCAGGGCTTAGGTCTTGTTTACCTGCTGGACTGACGTGTGAAATGACCGACCTGATGAGAGGCAGTTTCTGCTTCTCGTGGGTTTCAGGTGCAATCAGAGACTCAGGAGGAAGAGGAATCACATTCACAGCCTGCAGAGGTCAGGGGTCACAGTCAGAGGTCACAGTGAGCGGCAGGTAAACTGACTTCAGAGGTCAGACTCAAACTCACCGTGTTGGAATCACACCTCTCAGACCGGTCTGACACTTCCAGGTCCAATGCGGAAAACTGAAGGAGACAAATGATGTCACACTGTTTACATTATACATGAACACACCTGAGCACACCTGACTTCAACACGAAAAGGTGTTTTTAGGACAACAAGCTGCAGACAAAAGACAGTAAAGGAAAAAATAAAAATTTAGTGAAAATCTGAGGTGAAAGGTCATTTTATTTTTAAAAAGTTTTTTTTTTTATAAAAGGTTTAAATTATAAAAGAAAAATCTTTAAAATGGTGAAATCAAAGTTGTAGTTTTAACCAAATAGACTAAAATTAAATTTTACAATAAAATAGTTGAAAATAAGCATTTTTTATTTTAAATCATATCAATTTTTTTAAATAAAAACTTTTTAAAACACATACAGATAAAGTTGTTGTGAGGAAAATTTTACAGAAGATCTATAAAAATGTAAAGATTTAAAAATAAAAACTGGTTGAGATTAAATTTTAAGAAACATAAAAAAACATTAAATCAAAGTTGTAATTAAAAAAAAAATAGGCATAAAGTTTATGAAGGTAAATTATTGTTTATACAATAAATATTAATATTCATTTTTAAAACAGTGACTACATTACCCAGAATGCCCTGTGAGAGCTGGTAGAGAACAGCTGCTCTAAAGTGAGCAGGAAGCACAAACAGTAAAACCTGAATTGCACCTTCTTTCATTCTAACCTTTCAGAGCTCACCTGTTCACTCATGTTACCTGAGAGGTACCACAGGGCTCGACTCCGGGTCCCCTTTAATGTGCTGTTTATATTCTCTCCTCAGAAATGATTCTAACTGGTCTCTGAGCACAGGCGGCACATTTTCACCCGAACAGCTGCTGCTTCACACTCGGGGAATTCAAAACAGCGGCCACAAACGCTTCAGTTTCAGCCTAATCCCGACTTCCTGTCTGCTCCAGGACTGGTTTTGAGATTTTACCGATTGCGTCTAAAGCTCAGCTCAGTCTGGATCTCCACAGCAGAGAGGCTGAACCTATATGAGGAAGCCTTGGCTTTGAAGCAACTTCCCGAGGAGATCAGGCTCATGGAGTCAGAGGCTTCCTTCAAATCAATGTTTTTAACGCCCGTATCACTTTAAAATAGTTTTTCTGTTATAATATTTTACGTCTGCCTCTTTTTGCTCGTCTCTCAAAGCATTTTGTAAACAGTGTGTTTAAAGGTTCTGAACAAATGAAGCTCTTATTACTAAGGAGGATAAAGCTAAAGAGCCTGAAGTTCAGGTCACAGATTGAATGTCTGGAGCCATCAGATGCTCTCTGACTTCCACAGAGGGATCAGCACTGTGATCTCCTCCTTCAGGTTTAGATGTTCCATGAAGTTCAGAAAGAGCTCAGGGATGAACTGTGACTCTAATTTCTGGATGTTTTCTTGGATACAGCTGCAAGTAAATAAAAACCTTTAATAAAATATGCCTGTGTTTTTTTACCTCATCCATGTCATCAGAATCATGACTGCTCGCTCCTTGGCCGTCCCTCTCCTGAGACTCCGCCCCCTGCTTGTTGCGTCTGTCAGGAGAACAGGAAAATAAACAAATGAACCTGCAGCAGAAGATCAAATCACTGTGTGGATGGAGGCCCTCCTACTTCTTGTTCTTGTCGTTGATGTACTCCAGAGTCTGGAACACCAGGCTGTGCAGCAGCTCCACCTGAAAGACACAGATGCCGGTCACGTGACTCCATCTCTGACTCCGTGGGGGTCACATGACTCCATCTCTGACTCTGTGGGGGTCACATGACTCCTGCTTGGCTCACCTTCTTGCTGTAGATGCAGGCTGAACCCTGGATGAGCAGTGCAGCCTCTGCAAAGTTGAGTCTGGTTTTCCCTCCATCGAAGGTGATGCACATATCATCCAGCTGCAGACAGACAGATGTTACTGAGAGGGGCTCAGCTTTACTCCACCTTTACTCCATCATTACTCTATCAGACTGACTGAAATCCCACCTGGACCAGCCCTTTTTTGAATGATCTTAACAGCCAATCCTACATGTTTGACCACTGCCACGAAGAACATTTTTTCTCCACCTTGGACAACAAACCGACCCAGAGCAAACTGCTTGAGAGCTGGGCGTTATCATCCATCTACAGCTCAGTTTCACTGGTTCAGTCTCCTCCTGTCTGCAAAGGTGACACCACAACTCTCCAAAAGCAACAATGAAAACCAACTGTGAGTGGCTTCGACAGTGAAACATTGAGGAAGAGGAATATTCCGGCCAGCAGCAACAGAGACCCAAAGATCACAACCCTGATCACAGAGGAAGCGACGACCGGCCCATTCTGTCGGCTCAGCCGTCTGAACGTTTACACGGATAGCGACATGCCGAAGCCGGATACAGCAGACCGCTCCTGTGGTCTGAGCTGTGCTGTGATTCTTCTGACACATTCATATGAAGCTTCCTGAAAGCTTCTCAGACTGACGCCTTCACTCTGCTGGGTTTACATTTTACAAAGACACTCAGAGGGCCAGTCAGGACCTTTAGATGGAACTGATCAGGGCCCTGGGCCACATGTTTGACACCTTATGCAGACAGATGTTGCTGTATCAGCTCAGTTTGTATGGAGGCTGAAAGCTGTAAAGAGGTAAAAATAAATCTGTGTTCTGTTCTTTTTGTGACTCTTGCTGGCTTGTGTAAAAGAAACCGCGGTTTACCTCCTCTAAGTAGTCGTTGAGCTCCGACGCCAGGTCGATCTCCCAGTTCTTGGTGAGCTCTCGGATCGGCTGCAGCAGGTGAGCGTATCGGCTCTCTGTGGACTCCATCACACCTGGAAAAGGTAGAAACATCACGCCCTCTTTAGCAGCTCGTTTCTCTGCAGACGTTTAGCATTTCAAACTCGAGAAAAGCTGTTTTTCATTCAGCCCACCTGTGAGTGTTTGAGTGCAGGTAAGATCATGAAAGCAGCCCAGATCGCAGACACTCAGCTGCTGGATGTTTACAAAAACCAATAATCAATGATTTATCAGGATCACTTGCACACTTGGAGTGATGTAAGCTTTGAAACAAGCACAGAAATAAACCCCGTAACCACATCGATGTACAGCAGGACTGAATGAACTGGTTTACGTCGATGATCGGTTTCCTTCTCTCTGAGAAGCGGAGCATTAAGGCTGCAAATTAAACCAAACTGTGACCGCTGATGTTCAGACCTGATCATCTCTACAGGCAAACCAAACTCCATTCATAAACATGAACATTTTGGCCGCTGCAGTCATACCTGCGGTTATTTCAAACAGCGCCCAAAGCATAAAATTACTAATTACCTTATTCTTCTTCTAACACCGAATACACCGGAACATCCTGCTGCTTAGCGAGTCCTCTGCCAGGTCGATTTTAACATCAAACCGACTCGGGCTAACCTAACTGCTCAGTTTGTCCACGTTTATAACGGAAACACCTGAGGACAAACAGGCGGCACTGACGTGACGCAGCGAAGGTGTTTCAGGAGTAAAAACCAGAGAAACTCACCGACAAACTGACAGCTCCGCACACCGGGGCTAATTGTTTGTAGCCTTTAGCACAACACTCCCGCGTCCCCGCGTTAAAAATTCCTTCTTCGCTGCTACGGTCTGTGCGGCTGCTGCGCGTGCTGCCCCCTGTCGGCGCCGCGGTGTGATGCAGGTGACTGGCCGCCAGATGGCAGCGCTGCAGTTTGGAGCGGAGACTCCGGCTCTGCTGACTGCACCGAGGCTGCGCACCTCCACTGCACACGGACGCTGTCATAAAAAATATGATCCTTTGACATGCGCATTACATGTTACAGAGTCACAGAAATGCGCATAGCATTTAAAGTGCAGCAAAAACTGAAAAATGAGTAAAATAAGGACAATTTTTACTGCATAATTCATGTTTATAGAGCCAGATTGAAACAGCCTTCTTTCATTGGAAATTTTTATGTGTGTACAATAAAACTCTGCTACACCACTGTGAGGTTAAAGGATACCAAAGAACCAAAGAACCCCGGCAGTTAATCTAATGCTGATCACAAAATAATCGCATGCTGTTTGGGTAATCATATAGAAAAAATCAGGAATGAAGTGAGGAGGGGTCATCAGCAGATGTTTGACTGTAGAATGAAATGTGTGTCCCATGAAGATCACTTCAGCGCCCTGCAGTAGGCCTCGCCCCACAGGTTGACAACAGCATTTGATGTTTTATGAGTTTAATTTCATCATCATGTTTTTCATGGTGGAAACAACAGCGACCCCCGATGTGCAGACCCCCTGTGGACCGTGCTGAACATGTTTGGAGCTAAATAATAGTTTTATTTAAGTTTCCAGCATGGATGCTGTGCCTGAGCTAAAATAAAACCACCCTTCAACATTTCTCACAGTGAAGCTGATCCTACCCTTAAAGCACCTTTGGTCATTAAGGGCTGAGGATGGCACGCCCTCCCACATGGCCTGTTTCCCAGTGCTAACTCCAGCACACGTCAGGAGCATTGTTAAAGCCCAGCAGCACCTTCGTGTGTGTAGAAGAAGCAGCTGGCTGTGATTGAAGGTGATGCTATCAAAGGGAGACTGCTGGCTTCACGCCCCACATCAAAGTGGAGGATGCGGTAAAGCAGCTTGTGGTGCTGTGATGTTCCTAACACTTTACTGCAGTAGAAACCTGTGAAACCTCTAAAAATGGAGCTTCTGGATGTCTCTCTGCTTCAACACACCTGAGTCAAATATAGAAGTCATTAGCAGGACTCTGGAGAACTTGACTGCATACCGAGGAGGTGATTCAGCCATTTGATTCAGGCGTGTTGGATCAGGATCACATCTAAAACCTGCAGAACACCGGCCCTCGAGGCCTGGAGTTGAATACCCCTGGTCTTTGACCCTTCAGTCCCAAACATGAAGGGCTGCATTCATTCTGGGAGAGCTCGAGAGTGTCCCCTATAGAACAGGAAGTGCACTGCGGGGAGGTCTCAGGTAAATGAGAAGTTCTCAGGTTCATGTGTGTCTGAGCTCCTGAGAGCGACTCCGGCTCCGCCCAGGAACGCGCTCCCAGCAGGAGGTCTGTGGAGCGCCTCAGGAGCAGCTTCCTTCTCGCTTTAATGGAGACTGGATCACGATACCTGGCGCAGGTGAGGAGGACAGGAAGTCATGCACAGGAAGGGTACTGAGCATCCATCCGGCCAACTTTCAAAATAAAAGCCCCCATGCAAACAGTTCTGGATCAAAAGAAGGATGAAAAGACGCACCTTCATGAAACGAAGCGAGCAGTGAGTGAGGCCATGCTGCTGCTCGCTGTGACATCATCACAGGAAGCTGAACTCAACATTACAAATTACATTTCATGCAGATGGAAAGTTGATGAGATTTCCTCTGCACACAGATTTGATTCCAGTTCATCCTCAGTGTGTGTGTGTGTCTGTGTGTGAGAGTGTGTGTGTGTGAGTGAGGGATCATCATCAGACTCCTCCTCTTTACATGAAACCTTCTTTTCTTTGTGATTTAATAAAGCTTTATTTACAAAAGCAGTAAATGTGATGATGATGATGATGGTGGTGGTGGTGGTGGGTCTCAGGAAGCCTCCCTCCTCCTCCTCCTCCTCCTCCTGCAGCAGCATTAGTGAGAGTATTATTAGTCTGAGAGGACGGCTGTAATTAATGCCTCTGAGAGGAGGATGACGGGGCAGCAGGAGCTAAATTTACCCCTCCTAATTTAACCGGCCGGATTTCTAATCCAGGAGACGACACCCTCCTCCTCCTCCCTCTCCTCCTCCTCCCCAGCTTTTCCTCTCAGAGGTGTAAATGCTATATGGGGTCTCACCGTTTTACTTTCCCAACAGGAACGAGACAACAAAGGCAAAGACAACTGCAGAAACCTGGTCACGCTCCAGGAGGAACATTCGTGGAAAACATCTGGCCACATATGATTATGAAGAATAATCCTCTGATAAACTCACAAAGAAAACAACAACAGAACGCAGCATGCAGCTGTCTCCCAGCAACGCTCCATCCTCATCACACTGCACTCTTCCTCAGCTTTTATCTCTTTCAATGCAGCACCAACAGATTACTGTAACACAACCAGCTGCAGATCATTGTTAACCCAACACACAGGCCAGGAGAGGCATGAAGCTTCTTTCTAATGACCAGCAGGGGGTGACTCCTCTGGAGTCTGATTGGATAGAAGTCTCTGAGCTCAGTGAACTCTTTCCTGATGAGTTGATGGTCTCAGTCACTGGTTTATCTGGTCTTAGGCTCCGTTTACACGGCATGGAAACGGTGTCATTTTGATGCGTTTTGGCCTCCGTTTTTGGAAAAGGCCTCCAGAGTGGAGCACGCTCTGGAAACGCTCCGGCCTCCGTCTCAGTGTAAACAGACGAAAACGCTGCTTTTTGGAAACGGGGGCACTTGCACATGCGCACTATGGTTGCGGCTCCTATATCCACTCACCACCTTGTGGCTTGGCAACAGGAACTGCAGCGTTTTAAGCGTCTTGCGTTCCTGTGTAAACAGAGATTGTTTCTGAAACGTCTCCGTGTAAACGGGAGGCTGAAACACATCAAAACAAGCGGTGTCGTGTAAACGGGGCCTTTTTTTGGAGCTCATGGTCCCATCAGAGTCACAGAGGAGCAGGAAGCAGGGAGGATTTAAGGCAGGGCTACCTGTGCCTCATCGTCATCAGATCCACCTCCCACACCTAGTTTCAAAAAGCTGAGGGGCTGATGGGGAAAACATTCAGCTCGAGACCTTAAAGATTTTACAAACCAACAGGTGGCGCTGCTGTGGCCACATCCGTCTTTTATATACAGACTCATCAGACAGGGCATCTCTTTGATCTGTATCACTGATTCGTGCAGGAAGCAAAAAGGTGCAGCAGAACATCCTGGACTTCAATCTTCTCAGCTGCAGCATCACATTTCAAAGATGTACTGCAGACTCCGCTGGTGTTTGCACTCCCATTACAGTGTGCTTCAAACAAGACCTGCAGAACAACAGCCTGAAAACAGAGGAGCCCACAGTAGGAGGAGCGACGAGGAGTGATGAGGAATGTGTGTGTGTGTAAAATAGGTTTCATAAAAGCTGATCAAACGTCTTCCTCCCTGCAGTCACTCTGAAATCACCCCATCAGCCTCTTTAAATGGCCCAAACTGAGCGCGTGCAGATGAATAAGAAAAAGCTGAGGTCATGACTGCGCTGTCGGGCACGCTGATTGGCTGGAGAAACCATCTTTCACCCCAATTTTCCAGGTCTCAGTCAGCAGCCGTGTGATTGGACGGCATCAAGCCACCCTTAGCTCTTTGGGGAACGAGCCTCTGCTCTGACACAGGTGGGGGGGGGTTGTTCACTGAGCTTCTCCACTCATGGACACACTGAAGCTCCTCCCTTCATGGTGGACATTCAGACATCCAGAAGGAAAGACTTCCTGTTGTCTCTGATAAGGTCAAAGGTCACATGTATATGTAGCGGATGCACCTGTGAGTCAGTGCCTGGGGCACAGCAGCACATTTTAACAGGCCTGCTCTGATATGAATGAAGGTGGCAGCGGTGAAGTGGATCACCTCGCAACCGGAGGGTCGCGGGCTCGAGTCCCCGTCTGAGCGTGTGCTGTCATTGTGTCCCTGGGCAAGACACTTAACCCACATTGCCTAAGTGCAAATGTGGTAGGAGGGGCCGTAGGCGCGAATTGGCAGCCAACTTTGTACTCTTGTACTCGGCCCCACAAATCTTAGAAGCACAGTGTCAAACCAGATACTTACTCTGGATGGCATTACTTTGGCCTCCAGTAACACTGTGAGAAATCTTGGAGTCATTTTTGACCAGGATATGTCCTTCAATGCACATATTAAACAGATATGTAGGACGGCTTTTTTACATCTGCGCAATATTTATAAAATTAGAAACATCCTTTCTCAGATTGACGCTGAAAAGTTAATCCATGCATTTATTACTTCTAGGCTGGACTATTGTAATTCATTATTATCAGGCTGTCCTAAAAACTCCCTGAAAAGCCTTCAGCTGATCCAAAATGCTGCAGCTAGAGTACTGACAGGGACTAGAAAGAGAGAGCATATTTCTCCCATATTGGCTTCTCTTCATTGGCTCCCTGTTAAATCTAGAATAGAATTTAAAATCCTTCTCCTAACATACAAGGTCTTGAATAATCAGGCCCCATCTTATCTCAAAGACCTCATAGTACCCTATCACCCCAATAGAGCACTTCGTTCTCAGACTGCTGGCTTACTTGTGGTTCCTAGGATACTTAAAAGTAGAATGGGAGGCAGAGCCTTCAGCTTTCAGGCCCCTCATCTGTGGAACCAGCTCCCAGCTTGGATTTGGGAGACAGACACCCTCTCTATTTTTAAGATTAGGCTTAAAACTTTCCTTTATGATCAAGCTTATAGTTAGGGCTGGATCAGACGACCCTGAACCACCCCTTAGTTATGCTGCTATAGGCCTAGGCTGCTGAGGGGGGTCCCATAATGCACTGTTTCTTCTCATTCACCTTTATTTACTTGTTTATACTTCACTCTGTATTTAATCATTATTATTAATCTCTGGCTCTCTTCCACAGCATGTCTTTTGTCCTGTCTCTCTCCACTCAGCCCCAACCGGTCGCAGCAGATGACTGCCCCTCCCTGAGCCTGGTTCTGCTGGAGGTTTCTTCCTGTTAAAAGGGAGTTTTTCCTTCCCACCGTCGCCACGTGCTTGCTCATAGGGGGTCGTTTTGACTGTTGGGTTTTCTCTGTGTTATTGTAGGGTCTTTACCCACAATACAAAGCGCCTTGAGGCGACTGTTTGTTGTGATTTGGCGCTATATAAATAAAATTGAATTGAATTGAATTGAATTGAATTATAATCTTTTGCTGCCTCTGACGACCTCCTCAGACAGCAGGAACCTCAGTTTCTCAGCTGGGAGAAGTTCTGCCTGTTTCCTGTGTCCACACAGCAGAACTTTGGACCGTCGTGGTTCTTGGAACTCAGTCTGTCCCAAACATCACCTTCTGAGCTCCGGCGAGCTGATGCTAACCCACCAAACGTTTAAACGTAGAATAACAGTCAGCTGACCGTCATTTCCAAGCATCTGTGCTTCCAGAATGACCTGCTGGACTTGATAACAAAAGGAAGTCTGAGGACATTAGAACACAGTGAAACTGCAAAGAAAACATCCTCAATTGTGAGAAGATGATGCAGCCTGAGGGACACCTCCTGCTCAGGAGGCTCATCTTCTGCTCAGACTGACCTGCAGGCCTGTGATGATGGCTGTGACAGTCCAGCACACAATCAGACAGAATTTACATGCAAATGAGCAGAAATATGTTATTGATGTGAAAAACGACCAGTCGAAGCTAAACAGAGACACAAGCATTTGCATTCTGTGGAAACAGCATCTGCTCGTCTGAGGTGCTTTTCCCGTTTCATGGGTTTGAATGAGCAAGTTTCTAACTAGCAGCAGTGAGGTGAAGCATGACGAGCAGTGCTGACAGAGACCTGAGGCTGGAGGTATCTGCTGTAACACCGTCACCGTCTGCAGAGGCTTGGTGAGGAGCTCCACCTATGGAGGCTGCTGAGCTCCTCCAGCTGGATCTCACAAATACGAGGACCTACAGATGAGCGAGTGCTCTGATGGACGTCTGTGGTGTTACTGATGCTGAAGTTTGACAGTGTGGAGATGCACGCTGAACTTTAGGGCTCGCTTTGGTCCCTCTCTTGTATTGATGCTGCTGCTCTGTGGGGAATCCTGCTGAATCTTTCTGGACTGTTATGAAGATCAGGTGTTTAACCTGCTGTTAGCCTGAGGGAGGTCACTCCAGCGAGCTGCAGGCTCTTACCTCTGTGTTTGCCTGGACTACCTGTCTCCCTCTATGCCTTAGCATTAGTGGATCTCCTGGTTTAGAGCAGATTAAAGACCTGGTGGGTTTATAAAATATGTTGTTTTGTTCTGGTTCTGACCTTTTCTTCATCTTTCATCTGCTTCTTGCTTCTGTTTCTGGGAGGAAGACAGATGAACTGATGGAGTCACAGCTGACTTCCATTAGAGGAAGACCAGGGAGCAGAAGAGGATGACGAAGAGGTGAAGCAAAGGATGATGGAGAGTGAAGAAGTCCGACTCCTCTGCCGAGTCTGTCTGCAGGGTGAAGAATGGAGAGGCGGATGAAGGGATCATTCCCTCGCCAACGAGCCGCAGCCAGGCAGGAAAAATGAGCGCTGTCCCTGGAAATTCCTCCGCCGAGCTCTGACCGTCCACCCCAGGCTCGTTACTCAAATCTGCTGTTCAGCCAGACTGAATGAAAAATATTCCCATGGCTCAGAAACTAGAAAAATCAGAGTGACTGACGGTGTGAGCGGAAAGCAGGAGAAGGTGGAAGTGATTCAGTGTTTCTGAGCTTCTGTTGTTTCAGTAAAACACCCGAGATCACCTGAGATCTGCAGGTGTGCTCCCTGAGGCTGGAGCTGAAGTTACTACGTTATCATCAGTGTTCGCTCTGCCATCAACAGTGAACCTGTTGGACTGATGAATAGCGATCTGTGCACAGAGGAAGAATCCTGTTAGCACAGCGAGCTGTGTGCTTCACCAAGGTGTTAGCTCGGTGCTAATAAAGCGTCACAGCTTCTGTGCTACAACACAGATTTAACGCAGAGGGGCGGCTGCTGTCTCACAGAGCCCACAGGCCTCACAGTCATGTGTAACTACAGTGTAATGATACAGTACGAGCTCAGCTCCAGCTGAACTCAACCGTGTGATTTATAGCCGGCAAAACGAGAGCTTTGCAGTAAAAATGAATCTAAAAAAGTAACAAGTGAATCAGACTGATCTTATTTTATTATCACTGGAACAAAAACGTCTGAACTGAAATTCAAACCTGAGATTCCAGCTTCGCTTCGGCTGTTGATTATTTATCTTTGTGACCTGATGTAGGTGTGACCCTGAAGAAGACTCGATCTGGTGTCACTGTGGCAGCTCTTAAAACCCAGAATGGAGTCCATCAGTTTCTGATGCCCAGAGACTGACGGCCACGGCGTGGAGGTCTGAGCCTCGGCCTGCTGAGCCTGAGATGTCCTAACAGGGCCTCCGTACATGCTGTGACTGAACTGAGTGAGATGGAGGACAGTTCAAACCTCCTCCTGCTTCCCTCTCTCTCTGCGGCGTCGGGACATATTTTAGTTCCGTCTCATTGGCCGCTGTAATGACCCGTCCTCGCTGCCGTCTTCGCCCGGCTGTTCCTCGTTTGTAAATGTTGTTCCTGTCAGCCGCTCGGCCCCCACGCTCTGCGTCCCATTGATCGGCCTGCTTGTTTGGAGCCGATCACTAATCAGTGTGGCGCTAACGGGCACGCTCCAACGTTACAGCTTACAGATGCACAAATCTCATTAACGAGTCCAGACAGCAGAGCAGCACTTTTTCTCTCTGGAGTTATTCTGTGGTGGAAGATGATGCAGGAAGTGGAGACGTTTTCGAGGAGACCCAGGGCACACAGCTGGTTTGGGAACACCTTGTAACCCTGTAGTTTAATTCAGATAGAAATGAAAAATCAGAGCGAAAAGATGAACAGAAATTTTCCTGCTTCAAAGAGACGTGGCTTCATTGGAGCTGCAGCTCAGATGTGTTCAGAATGAGTCTCTGTGGTCAGAGTTTTGATGGGTTAAATTAGAAAGTATAAAAGGACATCACGATCAATCTGATCTGTTTTGTTGATGCATACATATCAGGATTTTAAAGGCTGCAGGCAGCTTTCACCTTCTTCTTCACATTTGCTTTTCTCCCCAGTTATTTGAATCTCTACAGAGGAAGAGGAGAGTTCAGAGACCCTCAGAGACACAGCAACAGGAAGCACAGCAAAGCTCAGTGATGCTTTTTTCCTTCCTGAGTAAACGAGGCTGAGAAACAGTCGGGATCGGATGTTTGCCGGGATTTCAATCGGTCTCGTGTTTGCCTTCCAGCGGAAGCGAGCTCACGGGCTGCCGTATGCCTCCGCCCGTCTCAGATCATTTCTACATCTGAGACTTCAGGCACGGCATCATGACAGGTGGCGAACGACAAAAGCTCCGGAGCAGCTGCTAAATGGACCCCGCGCTCCGACGGTCCATCCGGCCGAGTCCGGGTTTAACTTTTCAGCTTTTTGTAGTTTCTAGTTTTTGATCTCTGTAGAGGAGGAGCAGGGTCACCTGTCTGTGTGCGCGCACCTGTCTGTGTACACCTGTCTGTCTGCACCTGCCTGCTGTCCTCCCTGCAGGCTCTGAACACCCCCCGCCCTTGGTGTCACCTCACTCTTGCTTTAGCTGTACTCACGAAGATGGCCCCATAATTGGTTTCTATTAGCGTGCTCCGTTCCATCCTTCCCATCAGGCTGTGCAGGAGGGGGCGTGCCCTCAATTCCCTGCAGACAGACACGCTTGCGCCCAGCTGTCCGATAACCTCCCACAGAGGAGGAGGAGGGTCAGAGTGATAATGAGGAGCGTCCAGTGTAACGAGAACATCGTGTTCTGGCTTCAGAGACACCGTGAAATGCTGCAGAGGCCACACACTCTTTGATGCATGATGGGAGATTTACCAGTGAAGATAAATCCTCCTCCTGCACCGCCGCCTTCCTTCTGACATCAGAGAGAAAACGCTGATAGATTCAGACGCCTGTTTGAAGGGCGTTTTTTGACCTCATGACCTCTGCAGTCTGCAGGTAATCACCTGTTCTCTGATGTCTCATAGACGAGAGTTTGCTGCACGGTGTCAGTAGCAGCTCCATTCACACCACCTGCATTATATAAGAGTTCAAAGTTCAAGTCCTTTTGTCTTCTGTAGAGCTCTTTGTCAGAGGAGGTTTCATCTGAGGCTCACGTCAATATCAGTCAAACTTTGAATGAGTGACGTTCTGGAGCCATCAGAACAGATGCTTCACCTCCGGCCTTCACCTACTCCCTATAAGGTGAGCTTTGGAGGCGGAGTCTGGCACACCTGGCCCTAACATCAGTGAGCCCAATGATCAGTGCCAAACCAAAGCAGAAGCAGAGGTCCAAAAGGACTCAGACCTGCTGCTGACAAACCCCCAGCTCAGGTCGGGGCCTCCCCTCTGGCCTGAAACATCTGAAACATGCAAACCTGCACTGTTCTCTCTCAGGAGGATTCACGTGGATGCGTTTCAGGCTCTGAGAGATTTCTGAAGATGAAACTGCTCCGGTGAGAAATCAGAGGAAACTCACTGCTGGTGTGATGAGATTTGGTGACATTTCTGCTTAAGGTCTGTGAGTGCGAGGGGAAAATAAAGCTTTAATAACCTGTTGCAGATTTAAAGACTTTATTGGACACTTGTGGCTGTGCTGACATAATGACTTTAATGTGTTGTGTGGAGCATCAACAGATTAGATTTCTCCTCACATTACCCGGCTCTGCTGGGACCTTTAAAGTGAAACTGCACATTAATATTCAGCCATCACCAGCAGAAAAAAGCCTCATGCATAAGTTCAAATGAGACCTTCTGGGTAATGATGAAGAGGAGGGAGGAGGGTTCAGGGGCAATGCAGACAGGCGAGGCTGCGGGCAGATGAAGTCTCTGAAGTGTCGGGGGATTTCGGACTGCAGCTGTTTGTGATTAGACTGACTGACAGATTGCATCTTACATAAGGCTGCTGACGCTCTCCTCTCCAGATGTGTCTCTGCTTCTGTCCCGGCTCCGTCCAGATGTGGAGGACTCCTCTGGCAGCTGAGCTCACCCTCGTAACTCGGGAACTCTGAGGTTTCAAAGAGACGTGACCCTGACCTGGTTAGCTTTGTTTGGGACCATGTGATCTCAGTGAGGGCGGGGAGATAACAGAGAAATGTTTGAAACGGAGATGGAGAGACCGATGGCTCAGGAAATGAGAGTACAGCTCGACCCCACGGAAAACTGACTTTCAAAGTGAAACAGGAACGTGACGCCGATCTGCTGGTCAGGAGGCGGTGATTTCATATCGGTTGATCTCTAATCTGGAACATAACCTGCCACAGTATCAGTTACCATGGCGATGTACCCCAGTAAGAAGCACCTTGGTAGCACAGAAAACCCAGAGTTAACCCTGGAGTTAACCCGGCTTAACTCCAGATCACAGGAAATCCTGCTTGACTTCAGGATTAAGGAATAAAAACAGGAAAACTCACAAATAAACTCAGAGACGTGTTTGGGAAAATTTAAACTGCGATTAAAGCCAGACTCTGATTGATGACGGGGATTAGTGATTATCCTCTCAACAAAGCCCAGCTGCTCTTTAAACCTTCAAAGATTCAAACAGTCTGTTAGAGTGACTCCAGCCTGAAGAACCGAGGCAGGACTTCAAACATCTCCAGCTGAGAAGTGTAGCCCAGGCTCCTCAGCATCATTCGCTCACTGACCCCACAAACAGCTGCTGAGATGATGCTGACAGAGGAGCGTGGGCACCACCTGTCTCCATCCTCTCCATCAGAAAGGTCACAGTAGAAGCCGAATGCATGAAGCAGATTGGAGATGTGAGCGGATGTTTGGATCTGCTGACGGTGAAACCAGGCCTCAGACTAACGCGAACATCTGGACCTCCTGCAGGGTCAGTGTTAGAATACAAATCCAGCTGAGGAGGTGATCGGAGGCTGGAGGCAGAGCTTGTGAGATGTTCTTTATTCTCTGCTCTAAGGCTGTGCTGGGCTATTTTTAAGCCCTCGTTACTTCAGTGTTATCATTAAGTTTAATGTCTGTGCATCTGTGATAACCACACCAGTTAAATATTTTCCTCTCGTGAGCAAACGGCTTGTTTGATGACAGTTTTTCATCATATTCTAATATCACGCTTCCAGCTTTAAAGGCCTGTTTGGGAGCATAACGAGCTTCCCTCCTCAGAGTTACAGAAGTCACAGGGGAATCCGAGAGCGGCAAACCGCCGCTTCAGGGCCAATTAAGGTGAGCACAGTCGGTGCTTTCAGGTCCTCAGGAGACCGACGGGAGCCTCATCTGTGCTTTGTTCAGTAACGTGACCTCCACTCAGAGGAACCCGAGGAGCCGAACGTCCTCTGGAGGCTGCAGAGTCTGTTCCGCTGCATGAAGGTTCCTCTCAAACACAGCAGCTGCTTTTATCTTCTCACCGTGGACTCCAGTATGAAGATCAGTCAGCCAAACGCAGAAGAGTCTTCAGTGCTGTCAGAAGCTCCGGGAGGATCAGAGGGTAACGCCGGCTCAGACTGTCACTCCTCCTGTCGGAGAGTTCAGACGACGATTAAACATCCGTCACACACCTGCAGCCTTCCAGCCAATCAGAGGACACAAACACACACTCCCGATTGGCTGGAAGCTCGTGGGATTAACAAGGGTTAATCTTCCTGTTTTCACCTGTTTGTCTCTAAAAACGGACGTTTGGTTCCCTGCAGGTTTCTGTTCACATCCCACCTGAATGTCTGCTGATGTCACTGCCTGCTCTCGTAAAACTTCATCTCTCATTTCCTCTTTGAACAAAGCATCAGCTGATTCATCACCACCTTCACCTGCAGACAGGTGTGTCTGTGTCTCAGGCCCTGCTGTTTACCTGCTCACATCAGTGTGACTGATGATAACAATATTTAGATTAGAAGTATATGATGAAATTAAATTAGCAAAGAACAGAAATAATTATCAAATTAAAAATCAGAGAAAAATTTTAGATAAAGAAAAAAATCATCAAAAAATTAAATAAAAATTCTGAATGAAAAATATTTAAAATGAAGAAAAAATTAAAAACAAAATCATAAAATAAAAATTTTAAGAATTACAAATACATAACAAAAGAAGAATGATTAAAAAACTAAAATAAGAAGATAATAAGTTGAATATAAGCAAAGCATATACAGTACTGAATAAAAAATATTAATACATAAAAGAATTATTAGATAAAAATAATATAAATGTTAAAAATTCTAAAATGTGAAAATGTGACAGAAATATTAATTAGATTGTATAAATTAATGAAAAGTAACTTTTAGTTGAAAGTATAGAGTAAAAAAAATTGATAAAATATTAAATGAGTTATTAGCTCAAATATGTCAGCAAAACAATTATTAAATAAAAACTATAAAGTTCTAAATTATTCAAACAAATACTGAATATAAAAACGATCCACCAATTTTCTCTCTTACTTTAGTCCCAGCTAGAGGAGATGGTACACCTGGGCAGGTAAACACAGGGCTGACACTGAGAGACCTGCAGGGGAAGCTGGAGAACCTGGAGAGAACCCACACAGGAACAGGGAGAACATGCAGCCTCCACACAGACAGAAGGGTTTGCCTGCTGTGAGGCAACAGAGTGAACCGCTGCACCACCGAGCCGCCCCGGGCGTGACGACCAGAAGAAGACATTGTGTGAGTGTGATGAAGAGGATGAGTTCAGGCTCAGGCTGCAGGTCCCAACATGAATAACTCCACACAGATGTAACACACAGCGTGTGTGAGGCTGTGTGCGTGCGTGCTGCAGCTGTGACACGTTTCCCCTCGGGGCCAATCAGCACGTCGGATCGTTGCACCTCCTGCGTGTCTCAGTGTGTCCTCCTGACAGACTGTCGCCCAGCATCTCTCTCTCTGCTCCTGTGGAGCTCCACAGCCTCAGCTGAGTGACAGCACTCAGGTGAGAGCTTCACCTGCTCACTGACACCAAAGAAGAAGAGTTTTCTGCCGCAGATCAATTATGAAAGAGAGTGAGGCTAAAGTTAATGTAGTCCTTCAGGGGAGCCTGTTTCTATAGGTCACCTGCTTAAATAAAGTTTGCATTATTAGGGCGTGGCCTCTTTGACTGACAGGTGTATAGTCCTTGTGTCCTCCTCAGCTCCCGCTGCAGCCCTCGCTCTGAGACAGCAGAAATAAACTGAGTCCAAACGTTTCTCTGCTAAAGCCGAACAGATCAGAGTCCTCGTGTTTGCTGTGAACTTGCAGTTAAAACAGAAACACACAAAAAGCTTAAAGACGTCTTCTTCATGTAAAATATCACAGATTTCAAAATATGTCCAAACTCCTGAGGCCTCCTTTCTCTCTCCTGCTGGGCGCTCTCTCATTAATCTTTATGGATTTTCACTCACACACAACAATCCCAGCCAACAGCAAATGATGCAATCTGCAGAAATTATAATCTGTGGGACTGATGAAGCTGCGGTCTCTCTGATCTGATCAATTAGACTTATAGATGAGGTGATTGGCCAAAGACTGAAGGGTCTGCAGCGGGAGGCCAGACGTTTCCTCTTCAGTGTGTCAGAACGTGTTTGAATGTTTCCTGTGAAGAGTGCGATGAAGAGCGGACAGCTGACGTGAACGCTGAAACCGCCTTTGAGCTGCAGGTCCAGACTCCTCTCAGCTCCCAGGATTTATTCTCAGCACACTCTCTCTGCCCACCCTGGACCTGCTCCAGCTTCAGAGGAGGCTCATCAGTCAAACACCTGCAGCCTCGCAGCCAATCACAGGACACACACACACTGCTGTCAGCATCAGCTGGGCTGCTGATTTAATGGAAGTCATGACAGAGAGCAGAAACATCATGCTAACATCTGGACGGGACATCTGAGAAGGTTTCACAAAAAAAACCCACACAACTCTGGTCTCATGTGTGACACAGCACTGAGACACAAATATGACTGTGTGACCTCAGGAGGAGCAGCAGGAGAAGCAAGAAGGTGGCGCGAGGAGGAGGAAGAGCAGGAGGAGAGGAAGGAGCAGGAGGAGCAGCAGGAGGAGCCACTTTGAACAAATTTATGAAATCTGCAGACTGTAAATTAAGGACGGACATAGCCATCAATCTGTTGATCCACAGATGATAAACGCTGATTGATCACCTCATCTATAAGTCTGACTGATCAGATCAGAGATACCGCAGCTTCATCAGTCCCACAGATTATAATTTCTGCAGATTGCATCATTTGCTGTTGGCTGGGATTGTTGTGTGTGAGTGAAAATCCATAAAGATTAATGAGAGAGCGCCCAGCAGGAGAGAGAAAGGAGGCCTCAGGAGTTTGGACATATTTTGAAATCTGTGATATTTTACATGAAGAAGACGTCTTTAAGCTTTTTGTGTGTTTCTGTTTTAACTGCAAGTTCACAGCAAACACGAGGACTCTGATCTGTTCGGCTTTAGCAGAGAAACGTTTGGACTCAGTTTATTTCTGCTGTCTCAGAGCGAGGGCTGCAGCGGGAGCTGAGTACTAAGGACTGAGCACAATAAACCAAAATAACTTTATTAACAACAGAACTGCAGGCTCTCAGCCACCACCTGACAAAGTTGAAAACAAACCCAAATGTGAAAATCCAGAATCATCCAGTACAGATGGTCCTCCCTGCTGAGTGAAAGCAGGTAACAGGACAGGTGTCACGGCACTGATTTGTATCCACTTCCTGTCCGGCTGGTTGTTGCTTCCCTCAATAATTAGAAACATAAATCACACATTCAGTATTTCTGCTGGCTGATGTGGAGAGAAGAAAGAAAGTGAAGCAGCGAACTGGGTCAGTGTGTGTGTGTGTGTGTGTGTGTGTGTGTGTGTGTCTGGCTGATGAATTTTGGAGCCTTTCCTCTCCCATCAGCACTAAATCCATCATGGTCAAAGGCTGAAGGAGATCGTAAACACCGGCCCTCGTTCACCACGCGATTGATGCCAGAGTGTGTGCGTTTGTATGGCTGTATTTGTGAGGACCAGCGCAGGTTTCAGACAGTGTGAGGACATTTTGCGCTCTCATCACTGTGGGACAAACTGTTGCATGAGCTGGCAGAAATGTGAGGACATTAGGAGGACATTTCTGCTCTATGGGGTGCTGGCCTAGAGGTTAAGAAGAAGCTTTGTCACAGCGAGGATGCTGATTCAAAACCTCGGATAGACCAAATGGACCAATTTTCACTGGCATGGAAAATTGAGCACCTTCCTTGTGCAAGACCCAGAACCCTCCAACATACATTTCTGCACTGTGGAGACATTTCTGCACTATGAGGACATTTCTGCACTGTGAGGACATTTCTGCACTACGAGGACATTTCTGCACTACAAGCACATTTCTGCACTAGTGAGGACATTTCTGCACTATGAGGACATTTCTGCACTGTGAGGACATTTCTGCACTAGGAGGACATTTCTGCAATATGAGGACATTTCTGCACTATGAGGACATTTCTGCACTACAAGCACATTTCTGCACTATGAGGACATTTCTGCACTGTGAGGACATTTCTGCACTATGAGGACATTTCTGCACTACAAGCACATTTCTGCACTGTGAGGACATTTCTGCACTATGAGGACATTTCTGCACTATGAGGACATTTCTGCACTGTGAGGACATTTCTGCACTGTGAGGACATTTCTGCAATATGAGGACATTTCTGCACTATGAGGACATTTCTGCAATATGAGGACATTTCTGCACTATGAGGACATTTCTGCACTGTGAGGACATTTCTGCACTATGAGGACATTTCTGCACTATGAGGACATTTCTGCACTATGAGCGACATTTCTGCACTATGAGCGACATTTCTGCACTGTGAGGACATTTCTGCACTGTGAGGGACATTTCTGCACTGTGAGGACATTTCTGCACTATGAGGACATTTCTGCACTGTGAGGACATTTCTGCACTATGAGGACATTTCTGCACTACAAGCACATTTCTGCACTATGAGGACATTTCTGCACTATGAGGACATTTCTGCACTGTGAGGACATTTCTGCACTATGAGGACATTTCTGCACTACAAGCACATTTCTGCACTATGAGGACATTTCTGCACTATGAGGACATTTCTGCACTGTGAGGACATTTCTGCACTATGAGGACATTTCTGCACTGTGAGGACATTTCTGCACTATGAGGACATTTCTGCACTAAAAGCACATTTCTGCACTATGAGGACATTTCTGCACTGTGAGGACATTTCTGCACTGTGAGGACATTTCTGCACTGTGAGGACATTTCTGCACTGTGAGGACATTTCTGCACTATGAGGACATTTCTGCACTGTGAGGACATTTCTGCACTATGAGGACATTTCTGCACTGTGAGGACATTTCTGCACTATGAGGACATTTCTGCACTGTGAGGACATTTCTGCACTACAAGCACATTTCTGCACTGTGAGGACATTTCTGCACTATGAGGACATTTCTGCACTGTGAGGACATTTCTGCACTATGAGGACATTTCTGCACTAAAAGCACATTTCTGCACTATGAGGACATTTCTGCACTGTGAGGACATTTCTGCACTATGAGGACATTTCTGCACTGTGAGGACATTTCTGCACTGTGAGGACATTTCTGCACTACTGAGGACATTTCTGCACTATGAGGACATTTCTGCACTACAAGCACAATTCTGCACTATGAGGACATTTCTGGACTATGAGGACATTTCTGCACTGTGAGAACATTTCTGCACTGTGAGGACATTTATGCACTACAAGCACATTTCTGCACTATGAGGACATTTCTGCACTGTGAGGACATTTCTGCACTATGAGGACATTTCTGCACTGTGAGGACATTTCTGCACTGTGAGGACATTTCTGCACTATGAGGACATTTCTGCACTGTGAGGACATTTCTGCACTGTGAGGACATTCTGCACTACAAGCACATTTCTGCACTGTGAGGACATTTCTGCACTGTGAGGACATTTCTGCACTGTGAGGACATTTCTGCACTGTGAGGACATTTCTGCACTACAAGCACATTTCTGCACTGTGAGGATATTTCTGCACTGTGAGGACATTTCTGCACTATGAGGACATTTCTGCACTACAAGCACATTTCTGCACTATGAGGACATTTCTGCACTGTGAGGACATTTCTGCACTGTGAGGACATTTCTGCACTATGAGGACATTTCGATCAAGCCATCTCACTATGAGGACATTTCTGCACTGTGAGGATATTTCTGCACTGTGAGGACATTTCTGCACTACAAGCACATTTCTGCACTGTGAGGACATTTCTGCACTATGAGGACATTTCTGCACTACAAGCACATTTCTGCACTATGAGGACATTTCTGCACTATGAGGACATTTCTGCACTGTGAGCACATTTCTGCACTGTGAGGACATTTCTGCACTATGAGGACATTTCTGCACTGTGAGGACATTTCTGCACTATGAGGACATTTCTGCACTGTGAGGACATTTCTGCACTGTGAGGACATTTCTGACTGTGAGGACATTTCTGCACTACAAGCACATTTCTGCACTGTGAGGACATTTCTGCACTATGAGGACATTTCTGCACTGTGAGGACATTTCTGCACTATGAGGACATTTCTGCACTACAAGCACATTTCTGCACTATGAGGACATTTCTGCACTGTGAGGACATTTCTGCACTGTGAGGACATTTCTGCACTACAAGCACATTTCTGCACTACAAGCACATTTCTGCACTATGAGCACATTTCTGCACTATGAGCACATTTCCGCACTGTGGGAACTTTCTTCACTGTGGGGACATTTCTGCACTGTGGGGAGATTTTCTGCACTGTGGGGACATTTCTATCAGCAGTATTGATCCCTCTCACTTTTTATATGTGATTATCTCTCAGCTGCTGCAGTTTGCGTCAGTTTTCTGCTGATTTCTTCTGATAAGTCCTCGTCTCCTCTCTGTTCTTTGAATTGAAGCAGAGACATTTACATAAGAGGATTTACGATGAATCACATTGAGACACTTTAACGTCCCTCAGTGCTGAGGCAGCACAGAGAATAAAGAATAAATAACGGGGAGATGTGCTGTTCAGATGCATGAGTGTATTAACGCTTCAGAGAACTTCATTATTTACATCTGAGTGTTAGGATGCAGTGTTTGCTTCCTCGTGGCCTGAAGAAGAGAAGATGTTTATATATATATATATATATATATATATATATATATATATATATATATATATATATATATATATATATATATATATATATGCTTAAGAGCGTCATTCAGCAGCACAGCAGGTCCTGCACTGTTGTCCTGAAACACACCAAGCAGATTTCACTTTCAAAAAAGCATGGAGGTATCTGCTCTCCCTCTCAGTCTGTGAGGAGCTCTCTTGCCCTCCGTCACAGCACTGATGGAGCAGACGAAGATCAACACATACGAGCCAAAGCCGGCAGTGCTCTTAAAATAACAGAGCAGACAGGAAGCAGGTTTCACCTTTTTCACTGTTTGGATTTTTCTATTTTCAGGAGAAGTCAGAATATTGTGTGCACATTTTAAATTTGAGCCAGATTCAAAAGTATGGATTTATTCGCATATAGACATTTCTCTTTCTCAGTCTGGTCAGATTATTTTTGCTATGGGTGACCCTATATTGATTTATAGTCTCCTTCTAAGGAGCAACAGTGGCTCTATGCTACATTTACCTGTTAAATGTTTGGCCCCTTTAGCATAAAACCATCTCTTAGCTGTTACAAGACTGATATGTTATTTCAACCTTAATAAATCCAGATGATTTATTGTGCTTTGACTCAGGATTTCAGCACATTTTCAGAGCTAAAGCTCACAATAAGCAGATTATTATTTATTTGCATTATGACAGGCTGGCTCATCAGCTTTTAAAGTCAGCACAGAAATAATAAACATACAGCTCTTAAAGTTAACGAGGCATAAATGTTAAAGTATAAAAGTTCTTTATAAATAAAAAAATACTGTTTTGTGTGAATTTGAGATTTTGATTTGCTGTCACAGTTAAAGAAACAGAAATCTTTACCTTTGCATGGAGCCAACTGGCCGCCGATGCCATCGATCAATCGCAGAAAGCCTCTGTTTGACAGCGTGGCTGTGAATGGACACAGAGGCTACAGAAGAAGAAGAAGAATAAGCTGAGAGGATTTCATGTTGTCAGTGTGGGAGGCAATAAATGCTGCCGAGAGATGAAACTGGGAGTGAATGAGCTCAGGGACGTTTTGTGTCAGAGAGAATTTACTGCAGAACGGCACATGAAGGACAGCCTTTGTGTACACAGGAAACTTCTCCTTCGGATCTGTTTAAAGATTGTTTTTGCTTCTTCTGATAGTTTTTGTGACAGAGAAAATCCAATTTGTGCCGGCAGCAGTGAGGGCAGGGAGCCAAGCATGCCGCCGAATGATAAATAATCCGACAGAGACGAGTCGCTGCTGTTGTTCAAGTCTCATCTGGCCTGTATTAATTTTCTCTTTTTACAGACAAAAGGTGAGTTCAAGGCGCTCCACGAGTTCAAGATGTTTATCAGAAGAATGTTTGGAGCCACGTGGGAGGAAAGAAACAGCCAAGAACAAAGAAGATGAAGACTCGCTCTCCACAAATGCACTGTACGAAGATCCTGATATTAATTATAGAGTCACTCCAACAGTCAAACAGTGGCACACAGACCCGCTCCATCCGAAGAACATGAAGACTATTCATCCATTCACTATAAACCCCTAGAGCATTGCACGTCAAAGGTCAGCAGATTAACATAGAATAGAATAGAATAGAATAGAATAAAATGCCTTTATTGTCATTATACAGAATGTACAATGAGAGTGGAGGGCCACTCCTGTTCAGTGCCATGTAGTGGAAAGTCAAACTTTCTAAAATATTAAATAAAACTTCTAAAAATATCCAGAAAATAAAAGAGAATGTATAAAATATATACATTGTCAGAAAAAATAAGTATATACATATAATAATTAAGATGGAGATGGGTGAAAATTGCACTCGGTGAATGAAAATTATATAAATATTGCACAGAGATGTGGGTGAGTGTGTGAGTTCAGGGTGGTGATTGCTCTGGAGAAGAAACTGTTCTTGAGTCTGTTTGTTCTGGCTTTGATGCAACCCTGCCAGAGGGAAGCAGGTCAAACAGTTCAAAGCCAGGGTGTGAGCTGTCCTCGATGATGTTTTTGGCTCTGCTGAGGCAGCAGGAGGTGTAGATGTCCATCAGGGAGGGGAGAGGGCAGTCAATGATTCTCTGTGCTGTCTTGACTACCCTCTGAAACCTCACCCTGTCTGCCTCAGTGCAGCTGCCGTACCATACTTGGATACAGTACGTGAGCAGGCTCTCAATGGATGAGCAGGAGAAGGTCAGCAGCAGGTTTGAGTCCAAGTTGTTCTTCCGGAGGACCCTCAGGAAGTGAAGTCGATGCTGAGCCTTCTTGATAACAGCTGTGATGTTATCTGACCAAGAGAGATCAGCAGAGATGAGGACAGCAAGAAATCTGAAGGTGTGGACTCGCCACACGCTCGCCATTGATAAAGATGGGGGCTGGGTCAGTCCTGTATTTCCTGAAGTTGATGATGATTTCTTTGGTTTTCATGGTGTTCAGTGTCAGGTGACTTAATGTAGTCCAGTACCATCCCTGTGTATGTTTCCAGTCTGTCTGTGTGAAGCAGTCCTGTAGGTTGGAGAGTGCGTTTCCAGGCCAGGCTGTAATGGTATTTACAGTAGGCCTGGCTCTCCGTCTGAGAGGGGTGTATGCTGGGGTGAGCAGCAGGGAAAGATGGTTGGACTGGCCAAGGTGGGGGAGGGGTTTGACTCTGTAATGGGCCTTTTCCATACAGAATGACTCAGCGCGGGTCAACTCGACTTGCTGTGATTTGACGGCATTTCCCACGGCCCTTTGAAGTGTTTCCAAGTATGAAGCCTCATAGCATCACAGTAACGTTGTAGTCCACCTATGATGCTTTTATATGAAAGATTAGACCCTCCAAATTGGATTGACACCTCATATGGCCAATCATGTTATGAAATGGATTTTCCAGAACCAATAATAACTAGACAGTGTCATGTGACTTCTCTGGACATGCCCTAAATGTTCTCCAATTGTTGTGATTGGTCAACTCTGACCCAAAATCTAAAACCACAGATGCATAGCTAATTAAATTCCTGACACCTGGGTATATGGCACCTTGGGGTGTGTTTTCACATGAATCCACAAAGTTGCTGCACAATGAGTGCGTATTACGTGCGCAAAGCTGAGCCAGAAGTAATACTCTGTGCGCGTCGTGACCTCGACTGTGTTTACAGGACTTTTTCTCACTAACGGATTGTATAAATATCTCAAAACAAGCTACATTTCTTCAACGAAGTGACAAAGTGACTCATGAGAGTGGATTATTATTTATTAGAGGAGTTCATCGCTGATTCAACCAGTTTTATCGCTGCAAAATCCACAAACAAACAGCTGTTATTTGGAATGTGATTCAGAGTAAGTGTTAGTTTTTATTCTCAGCTCGTCCTCATATTATATGCCATTTAGATGTCAATTTGTATGTAATAATGAGTTAGACATGCACCATTACACAGAAAATATTACCTTACGCTGTTGTTATGCCACTTGTGTCTACGATTGTTTGCGCCAATGTGGAAACACAAGAGTGTTTGGGGGGCAGGAAAGGTGTTTTATATACCTTGTTGGGCTTTTACGGCGGTTGCTCAATGACTCAGAGCATTGTTTATTGATATTCGTTGATATTCGCTTTGTGGTGGGCTTTGTGTGAGTTGCAACCGGTCACAGCAGATGGCTGCCGCTCCCTGAGCCTGGTTCTGCCAGAGGTTTCTTCCTCTTAAAAGCCAGTTTTTCCTTCCCACTGTCACCAAGTACTTGCTCATAGGGGGCCATTTTGACTGTTGGATTTTCTCTGTATTATTGTAGGGTCTTCACCTACAATATAAAGCACCTTGAGGCGACTGTTTGTTGTGATTTGGTGCTATATAAATAAAATTGAATTGAATTAAATTATAAGCTCTCCAAAATCAGCATATTCTTTATGTTTTGAAACAGAGACTGAGATCAGTACATTCACTGCTCTCCCCTGAGAGTCGAACTTCACCCAGACTACTTCTACTTCTCGAGAGAGTATTTTGAAGGGCCCGTTGTTCCTGATAAATTGTCTCTGGGGGAAAAAAGCATTGTGTTCGTTTATTGAAAGCAGAAAAAACAATGTTTGCTGGATGGCAGGAAGTAGACTGAAGGATGTGATGGAAAACATCAGAACCAGAGCAGACAGTGGGGGAGATCAAAAGGACTGAATCAGAAAAAGGCTCTGCAGGTTGGTGAGTTTCTTCAGACTCAGTGTGAGCTCTTTGCTAAAGAGAAATTTTCCCTCCTCCTCTTCCAGCTGCTCAGCCTCTGTTTTCTTTTTCTAAGTGACCTTCAGCCCAGAGTTCGACTTCAAAGTCCCTCAGAGCTGCACACCTGACTGCTAATAGACTGATCATGTGAGAGTTTGAAGACTGATAGAGAAAAACAGCAGAAAGGGGCTGTTCGGTTTAACACTGTGGGGCAGTGAAGCAAACCACCTAATGCCAGAAAACACAAAACTAAACACTGGTGGGGTAGGGAATGGAGGAAATCTGACCTTTGACCTGCCTGACAGAGAGTGATGATTGTGTTTTAGCTGCTGTCAAACCTGTAAGGATTGAAATGTTCTCCTCGGCTCACGTGTAAATACATGAAGAGACGGAGCATTTGGTTTCAGAAAACAAAGTTCTGATATTCAGACTGGTTGGAGCACCAGCTGGAACTGTAAGTCACAGTGGAGCTGGAGGTGGAGCGCTTGTCTCCAAAAGCTGTTGTTGGGAATGACCCCCACCTATGTGAGAGGTAGTGGGAAAATACTGCAATCAGAGTTTGGATGTATCCAATATTAGGGAGAAGAAAAACAGCTTTGGCTCTGATCTCTCCACGAACCATCGTTCTCCTGTGTGATGTTAGATGTTAGCCGCCCATTGTGGCAGCTTACCTTAAGCCCCGCCCATATATTAAGCATTCATAAATTGCTTTGTAGCTATTGGTGGCTGGTTGACCTTCATGACTCCTGTTGTGTAAGTCATTCTCTAATATATTTAGCACCCTGTCAGATCTCTTCTGATTGGTAGTTGCCTTAAAGCTGAGGTAAGATCAACTGAAGACCCACCCTCTTTGTGTGGCTAACCGTTATTCTGCCTGTCGCAGCTGAGAGCTGATTTTCATCCATCTTCCACAGTCTCTGGTCACCCAGCCGCCTCTTCCTGTGCCCTTGTAGCGTGCTACCTCACTAATGCTAGCAACACGAGCGACTCAGAGTTTGACTGTTTTGTGGAGCCGGTGGTTTGGTCATGGTGGGATCAGTTGACTTTGTAAATGTTACAGACTTACATACAGAGTTTTAAAGTTATTTGCTGCAGCAGATTTTCATGCCCTTCCTGACACACCTGGTGTAAAGCCAGGTGAATGTGTGACCCACCACACTACACAGCCACATTTTCACATACTGGAAATAAGAACAAAAACATGCTGCTGCTATGTCTATATTAAAGTAAGATATTAAATGTGATCTCTTTAATAAATGTTACTCACTCATGTTCATGAGTGAAAAAGGGGCTCAGGGCCGATGTTGGTCTGGTTTCAGCAGGTTTTATTCTAGTACCATTCATGCTGAAAAGTGAATGAGCTCCTCGACTTCCCTCATACTTTCTTTATGATGAGAGATTCATTGAGTCTGGCAGTATCCCACAATGCTCAGCTCTCTCTGACGGTCAAGGTCTCACTGATCTCAGGTCATTTGATGGAGCAGCTGGAGGGAAGAACCAGAAGAAGAGAAGAAGAAGAAGAGAAGAAGAAAGCGCGCCTGGAATGGAAAAATTAAAACTGAACTTTTGGTCGCAGTGAAAACAAGTAAATTAAAGCTGAGAGCATGAAGGAGGAAAGATGGTGTGAGAATTACACAGTCCTACTCACAGCTTCTCTCCAACGCTGCTCAATGTGTGCTCAGTGAGGCTGGTTATTGTGTGTCTGCCTGTGGTTTTTTAATGTGTTCCAGTTGTGTGTGTGTGTGTGTGCGTGTGTGTGTTTTTCTTTGTGTGGGTAAATGGTCATATCCTTTATTTACAGTAAAAGCTTGGGTTGGGGGGTCTGGGACTCCTCCCCAGACGTCTCAACCCCCATTCACACCTTTGTTCAGGTTACCTCAATGGGTGAGTTGATAAAATGGGGCGAAGTCCCAGATTGGTTTCATCTGTAACCACTGATTGTAATGACCCACGCCTCCCTTCACACCTTGGTGCGTGTGATTATGCACATGAACAATAGTGGGTCACAACCACCTCCAGGGGACTACGCCCGCTGGGGTGTCAATACCTGGTTCACTCTTCAAAACCTGCGAAGCTGCCTTCAGGTCAGGCGACAGAGCTCTGTACAATGCTGCTCGAGCTGACCTGAAAAGAGGAATAAAAAAGCCAAGGCGGACTACAGGAGGAGAACAGAGTCCCACCTGTCCAGCAATAACACACGGGAGGTGTGGCAGGGCATTCAGAACATCACAAACTTCAGAGGCTGTGATGTGACAGCAGGAGACCTGAGTGTGTCACTAGCAGAGGAACTTAACTGTTTCTTTGCTCACTTTGAGACACCTCAGGACCACCCATCTGCTCCGGCTGTGTGCTGAGCCCCCTCCTGTACTGCCTCTACACCCATGACTGCAGTCTGGCCCACAATAACAACCTCATTGTCAAATTTGCTGATTACACCACAGTGGTCAGACTCATCTCAAGGGGAGATGAGGCAGCCTACAGAGAGGAGGTCCTGAAGTGTACAGCCTGGTGTTCAGAGAACAACCTGGCACTGAACACCATGAAAACCAAAGAAATCATCGACTTCAGGAAACACAGGACTGACCCAGCCCCCCTCTACATCAACGGCGAGCGTGTGGAGAGGGTCCACACCTTCAGGTTTCTTGGTGTCCTCATCTCTGCTGATCTCTCTTGGTCAGATAACATCACAGCTGTTATCAAGAAGGCTCAGCATCGACGTCACAGGGTGAGGCTTCAGAGGGTAGTCAAGACAGCACAGAGAATTGTTGGCTGCCCCCTCCCCTCCCTGATGGACATCTATACCTCCTACTGCCTCAGCAGAGCCAAAAACATCATGAAGGACAGCTCACACCCTGGCTTTGACCTGCTGCCCTCTGGCGTGCGCTACAGGTGCATCAAAGCCAGAACAAACAGACTCAAGAACAGTTTCTTCTCCAGAGCAATCACCCTCCTGAACTCACACACTCACCCACTCTGACTGTGCAACACCCACATCTCTGTGCAATATTATATCATTCATACTGAACAATATCTATCACTGCTATATTGTGCAATATACAATATTCATTCACCAAGTGCAATACTCACCATCTTCATTATTATATGTATATACTTATTTTATTTTTAACAATGTATATATTTTATACATTCTGTTTTATTTTCTGTATATATTTAGAAGTTTTATTTTATATTTTAGAAAGTTTGACTTTCTACTGCATGGCACTGAACAGGAGTGGCCCTCCACTCATTGTACATTTTGTATAATGACAATAAAGTAATTCTATTCTATTCTATTCTCTCCACCTTTTGGTTTGAGACCTGAGGAAGTCTTTTGGATGAGAGGTGAAATTTCTTCAAGAAACAAAAAGAAGTCAAGTTGCCCTTTTTTCAAACTCCAGAGATGAAATCTGAAACATGAAACTTTAACTCCAAGCGTGCAGACCTTTAGTTCGTCTTTATGTGAGGTGGTTAATGAGTTCTAGAAAAGAGGAGCAATAGAAATCTTGGTTGTGTGCTCCTACGTGTCTCTTCAATAATGGAAAATAAAAGCTTGTGCAGGTTTTAAAGGATAAAGTGAATGAACAATGTGCTGCCTTGAGTTTAAAGCCAGTGTGAGACGTCCTCGGACAGACGGCAGGACTCAGGCTGCTCTCTGGTGTCTGCCTGTAATGAATCAGCTCTGACTGATATTGCCATTATGAGGCCCGGGGAGAGCGGCTGTCGCAGTGCTGCAGTGCTGCTGAACAGCAGAATGTGCCGTTACTCACCCCGACACCACAGGAGGACAGAGGCGCAGAGGACAGGTGAGGACTGACACTGCAGTCCCATGTCAGAAGATTCATGCTCTGACCTTTCCATCGTATTTATGATCATTATCTCTCGTCTCCTGCAGTCACGTTTTCACACGAGAGAGCACAAAATATGAAAAGGACACCTGCCGTTTCCACCCAGTTTCACCACAAATAAATCTGCAGGGAGCTTGCCCTGCATTCTGATTGGCTGGGTTTTGGTCTAAATAAACTGCAGGTAAACACAGTAACAATGATGTATAGATCCCTGGAAGGCTGTTAAATCCTCTACAACCTTCACTATAAGCTCAAAAAACCTCCTCATCCTCCTTTGGAAAGTCCTACAGGTCCTCTGGAACACCATCAAAGACTTTACCTGAAGCACATCAGCAACGATCTGCACAAGGAGGTCAAATCAAAGCACCTCAACCTCTCTGATGCCCTCTGCAGCATCAGCAGAAAGACCTGAACCTTCTTGCTTCTCTTCATGATGTCTTCCACGTAGGACCTTTTCAACGACAAAGAGATCCGCTCCCTCCTCAACATCTGCACACAACGAGCAAAAAGATCATTCAAATGTTTGCACTCAAGCTCATCTCCAACCAATCATACCGAACAAAAACCACGGGCACATTTTACAGTGTACTCTGAGGTAGCTTAGCATTAGCAATACTTTCCAGAGCAGAGCTTAGGGCAGGGATCCTCAAATCCAGGCCTCAAGAGCCGGGTCCTGCAGGTTTTAGATGTGTCTCTTCTTCAACACATCTGAGTCAAATATAGAGGTCATTAGCAGGACTCTGGAGAACTTGACTGCATACTGAGGAGGTAATTCAGCCATTTGATTCAGGTGTGTTGGATCAGGGACAGATCTAAAAGCTGCAGGTCACCGGCCTTCGAGGCTTAGGGTGTCTCCGGAGCAGCGAGTGTCTCTTGGGGTGCTGGAGGAGCCAAGAGTGCAGAATGTGAATGTGGTTTTAGTGTCTCTCTCATATAACCTGGATCTAATTTAGTGCTTTTTACACCATTAATATGAAATCGTTTTCAGTGTCAGTGGGAGCCGCTGCAGAGCCGCTGACATCAGCAGACTGCTCTGGTTGTGGCAGTGTGACCGAGCTCCTCAGTTCACTGTTTAAACAGTTTGAATCTTGCCGTTCGTATCAGTGCAGTTCCTGCCGGCTGGCACGGCTTCTCTTTTCTTTCCACGCGAGCGGCGTTCCCACCATCGATCGCAGCTGATTTGTGTTCAGCGTGTTTCAAACAAAAATTCATCTCATCTGCTAATTGCTGCTTGAAAAGACATTTTCATAGAGCTCAAAGTCGTTTTAGGTCTTCAGTTTGCAGAGATTTTACACTCAGCAGCAGTTTCGTTTCTACAAATTAAACGCTGAAAGCTGCTTTGCATGCATTCATAGTTCATAATGTAGAGCACTGCTGACACTTTTCTTGGCTTTGTGCTGCTTTATGTTGTTCTGTGTCACACACGTCTGCACTTGTGTGTAGCTGTGGCAGTATCAGCTGGAGCTGGAGGGTTGGTGCTGGATTCAGTCACAGAATGGTCAGCCAGGACAGTGCTGTGCAAGTCCTATTTGTATGGTATATTGTTAGTGACCGGTTCCCGCTGCTGATTAACAACATTTTGCTAATAAAAGACACCTTGTGTGTAACTGAGGCTTGCTACTGGCTTCGACAAGTTCAATTCAATTCAATTTTATTTATAATACGCCAAATCACTCAAACAGTCGCCTGAAGGTGCTTTATATTGTAAGATAGAGACCCTACAATAATTACAGAGAAAACCCAACAGTCAAACGACCCCTGTTAGGTATATTAACATGTTTTCTGTACTTTATCATATTTTTTGTATATGTTTCATCTTGTTTTATATACTGTTGTTTCTCCTTACTTAAATAAGGAGATTTAGTGTCACTTCCTTCAGAAGGGCACTGAAGGTGTTACTTCATTGTTTGAGTTCTCACAGAGCACACATAAAAGCCTCGTTCACATTCCTGAGTTTGGGAAGGAGCCAGGAAGGAACTGGTTGTAAAAGTGATATCTTTGTGTCGAACCATGCGAATGCATTCCAATGTTTATAACCTGCTTTGAACTGCATTTAGTGTGGAGTGGTGGATGATACACCACATGACCCTTACTTTGAAAGTTCTGAATAAAAACCGTGCGTGGAGGGAACGGCCTCTGAGAGAGACCACTTCCTGTTTGAGTAAAGAGCGGAGAATTTCTTTTTCTGTCTCGGTACTTGAAGAGGCATGCTCCCTCCCCGCTAGCGGCGAAAACCTGAAAGCTGTGTATGTGTATTTGTTCTTCATTATTTGTTAATTTTGAATGATTTGAACCGATCACCCCGATGAGCAAGAACTTGGCGAGAGTAGGAATGAAAACGTCCCTTTTAACAGGAAGAAACCTCCAGCAGAACCAGGCTCAGGGAGGGGCAGTCATCTGCTGTGATCGGTTGGGGCTGAGGGGAGAGAGACAGGACAAAAGACATGCTGTGGAAGAGAGACAGAGATTAATAATAATGATTAAATACAGAGTGAAGTATAAACAAGTAAATAAGGTGAATGAAAAGACACTGCATCATGGGACCCCCCTCAGCAGCCTAGGCCTATAGCAGCATAACTAAGGGGTGGTTCAGGGTCATCTGATCCAGCCCTAACTATAAGCTTGATCATAAAGGAAAGTTTTAAGCCTAATCTTAAAAATAGAGAGGGTGTCTGTCTCCTGAATCCAAGCTGGGAGCTGGTTCCACAGATGAGGGGCCTGAAAGCTGAAGGCTCTGCCTCCCATTCTACTCTGAAGTATCCTAGGAACCACAAATGTCTCTAATGGAAGCTGCAGGAATGAGAACAGTTTGCGTTTGTGTGTCTCCAGTAATTTTGCTTGGTTTCATCTTCCTTTGTGGCTGTTTTACATGTCTTTGTGTCTTTGCCAGTGTAAGTAGTGAGGTTGTGCCACCAAAAGAAACACATTGAGCCCGCTGGGATCTTCTGTATTTGTGCACTTTAGACACTTTAGACCTGAATCACCTCAGAGACTTCAGCCCCTGTGCCCCTTTGAACAATTCTTCCAGCAGAGCCCCACTTTCTCATAAAGCTTCATTTTGGTTTTTCAAACATACAAAGAAATCAAAAGAACAAATCAAAGAACTGACTGAGCTCAACACCGTCTCCAAGGCTGACTGCCTTCAGAGGAAACCCCTATCCATCACCTCCATCTTCACTCTCATTCTCTAGGTCTCGACCCACAGCTGAGGGAAGGAAAAATCATACTCAGCCGTCTCTTCACCCCAACAGGCCAGTACAGCGTCCACATCACTGCAGACGCTCCCCTCTCCCCTCATCCGTGAGCAGGACCCTCAGATATGTGAGGCAGCAATTCCTCCCTCAGAGTGGCTCCACCCTTTTCTGTTTTAGAGGCATGGCTGGTGGTGCTGGTTCTCACATCAAATATTATTTTTCTTTCTTTCTAAGCTGTGATGGTTTCAATGACTTTATATGTTTTATTCCTTTTATTTTTTGAAGTCCCTCCCCAAGGGGCTGCTGCTGTCGTCTTTATGGGTGTTTAACTCCATAATGCTCCACTGTACATGATTTAATCTCTTTAAGCTTCAGGATTACACACTGCAGTTTATTTTGACCTTTGTACATCTTGCTAATAAATACTGTTATCTGTGCTGTAATCTGGTGGTTAGAAAGTGGCTTTTAAAGAGAAGTGGTTGCAGTGATTAAACAGTGTAACTCAGAGGGAGAGTCCCAGCTCTCTGACTTAATTAGGTCAGTCTCTTTTAATTACCTCTCAAGTCTGCAGAGCAAATTAAACTTCCACTCACTCTCTCGCTGCCTCTCCAGCTCTCATTTCTGCTTTTCTGCGGTCAGCGAGGATCCAAATGTCTTTAACGGCTCCATTACCGTTTTACTGCCACATTAAAGGCTTCAAGGTCAAAGGTGGTGACAGAGCGGACGTCAGCCTTCGAGTCGTCACCATGAAAAGTGAGTTTGAGAGATAAAGATTTAATTCACACTGTTATGAGGTCTGATGTGAGAACCTGAGGACAGGTGACATCCACAGACTGCATAAAAGATGCAGTGTCGGCTGGGTCTGAAGGCTGGCACCTCTAACTGTAAACCGGAGCCTGATTGGGTACATATCGATGAGAAATTGTGCCTCATAAAGTGCTTTCTTACTACAAGCCTCATTCAGCCGGTTGTGCTTCTTTAACCTAAGGTTCCCTCTTTGATGGAAGCACTGGGGGCCACTCGGGTTCACCACCTTTGACACGCAGGCTGGAGGAGCCAGGGATCTAACCACTGACCTTCCTGAACCACAGCTGCCCCAAAACCTTTCCTGATGAGTTTACGGTCTCAGTCACTGGTTTCAGGTCTTATTGAATAAATTATGATGTTCATTTTGGAAATGATGGTCCCATTAAAGTCAGAGAGCAGCAGGAAGCAGTCCCACCCCCCTCACCTGTCAGGTCTGGTTTTAAGAATCCAGGCTGGTGACAGTCAAAATGTCTCACGAGACGTTTTTCTGTTCAAATGTTTTTAATGCACATGTCTGATGAACAGACCTCTCCAACTCCCTGGGGGCCGGAATTCTCTGTGAATTTCCCACTAAAATCCATATGATGTGAGGGCCGCGCTCCGAGTGCCTCCATATCAACTGAACTCTGATCCTTCCACATAATTAAGGTTAATTTCACCAGCATGGAAGAAGAGAATGCAGTTAAAACCAGTGATGTTCAAAACCAGAGCCAAAAGTAAAACACCAAAAACAGGAAAGAAGGAGAAACACGTTTGTCTCTGAGGCCGTTTCATCCTTTCTAACTGCAGGTATTACAGTACAGTTACTGCAGTACTGCTGTAGTTCTGCTTAATGCACCTGCAGCTCTGTTGGAGAGATTTGGGTAAACAGGAAGTCACACAGAAGAGTGAAACCTTCATGTTTGCTTTTAGTTTCTGACCAGCAAAGAAGAGTCTGATTTTCTGCTCGGGTTAAAGTTTAACTTCCACTCTGAAGCAGGTGGAAGAGAAGTAACAGCCAATCAGGTGAATCTGCAAACATGAATTCCACTCATTAAAACCACTGACAGAATGAAAAACATGACTTCCTGTTTCATCAGTGTTGTTCACCTGGTCTGTAATAATAATAATAATAATAATGCTGCCACTGCCACCCCAAGCACAGCTGGATGATGGATTTCAGCTGGTTTCTAGATTGCTAATAAAGGTTTTGTGTTGGCCCCACCCACAGCTACCAGGTAGCCCATCGTGGTCACGTCAAACACACACTGAAGCTCTTCCACAGTCGGATTATGTGCAAATACAGAACTGAGGTGAATCTGCACGAACAGAAGCGAATCCACATTTCTCCCCACACCTGATCAGGAATGGAGGAGGAGCTTAATGACGACAGTCAAGGGCAGGCGGAGCTGATTGGTTTTGCTGTCTCCATCTGAGTGAAAGTCGAGGAATTCAATTCAATTCAATTCAGTTTTATTTATATAGCGCCAAATCACAACAGTCACCTCAAGGCGCTTTGTATTGTGGGTAAAGACCCTACAATAACACAGAGAAAACCCAACAGTTAAAACGACCCCCTATAAGCAAGCACTTGGCAACGGTGGGAAGGAAAAACTCCCTTTTAACAGGAAGAAACCTCCAGCAGAACCAGGCTCAGGGAGGGGCAGTCATCTGCTGTGACTGGTTGGGGCTGAGGGGAGAGAGACAGAGATTAATAATAATGATTAATAATGATACAGAGTGGGGTATAAACAGAGTGCATTATGGGACCCCCCCCCCCCCCAGCAGCCTAGGCCTATAGCAGCATAACCAAGGGGTGGCTCAGGGTCACCTGATCCAGCCCTAACTATAAGCTTGATCATAAAGGAAAGTTTTAAGCCTAATCTTAAAAATAGAGAGGGTGTCTGTCTCCCGAATCCAAGCTGGGAGCTGGTTCCACAGAAGAGGGGCCTGAAAGCTGTGGGATGTTTCTGTGAGCTATCGATGGGATTCCTCCTCGTCTCCTTAATGAATGCATCGCATGACAAACACCAGGTTAAACTTTGCGTTTGGTGTGAACGCTCCATTAGACTTTCCACAATCACGTCACAAAACTAAAACTGTGTCTTCAAGAATCTGGAACATAAAACCTTGTCTTTAAAAATCACCTTGGAAACCTGCGACTTTTCACCCCAACATGAGGAGGAGCCTATCGATAACTTAATTATTGCTCTCCAGACCCCTATTAATATAAGATACATATAAGATGAACCTCTGACCTTCAGCTGCCCTCAAATGATATCGATAAACTCCTCCTCCATTTCTGACTGTCATGGTGTGCTGATGAGTTTATGATGCAGCGTGGAGGGAATTTTTGCCAAAGTTGAAATATTTTAAATGTGGATTCAGCTCTGCTGCCCAGTATGATGTTCTCCTCAGTTCTCCTCATCACAGAGACTTTGTCTGTAATCATGCCAGTCGAAAACTTCTGTCTCTGAGCCAGATCTCAGCCAGAAGCTCAGAGTTTAATGACCTGATCCAGCAGCAGTCCCGAGGAGGCGGCACCTGTTTCAGCTCCACATGTGCAGGCTTCGCTCAGCCTCCATCGGTTTTCTGCCTTTGCTGTTCAGAATGAAAGATTTGAGCTTCATCGTCTCTGATGTGTAACGCTGTTCCTTCTGTCGAGTGGTCGGCGCTCTGTTGTCTTTCATTCGTGTCTCTCTGCCTGCTTTGATGAGATGATACAGAGCAGGACAGGCACGCTGCATTCCTCTGACGCTCGGAGCGCTGACAGAAGACGTGCTGGTCCTCAGACGTGCTGGTCCTCAGACACTTTTCCAATATGTCCTCCTCCACCTTTGTGTGCAGTTGTTTTCCTCAGAAAGGCGTCGCAGCTTTGCTGCGTACTCTGAACCGACAGCAGAGCTCCAGGTCACATCTGCAGATATGAGCTCATAGACACAAAGGTCATCCAGAGAAAATAACCTGACACCCGAGCAGCTCCTCCCATCAGGACGAGCAGCACTTTACTTTGCTGAGGGGATAAAAAACACAATTTGGAGATGACCTGCAGCTGCCTGCTCCTATTCATCATCCGGACACCGAAAAACACCACTGTCACTTTTCTTTAACTCTTTTCAGTTTCAGCACCGTTTAAAGACACCGAGGAGCCCGAGTGAGTGCTGCTGATGCAGAGTAAAAAGGTTCAGACACACACAGCAGTGAAGGACTGAATAACAATACAGCTCATGCCGTCGCTTTGACTGACATTTGTGAGGCATGTATGGAGAGTTGGTGATATGAAATTTGTAAACATTGCCAAAGGTCAAAGGTGAAAGAGTTCCGTGGGATTTTCAAGATAAAGTAAGTGAACGCTAATTTTTCATGTCTTTATTTGAAAAACCAACGAATACATAAGCGTACATGATTTCGACCCTATTGGAAAGAACTGATGTGTGTGCATGAGTTAACCTTCGGTTAACCTGGGCTCGCTGGTACCTACGGTTACACCTTTGCTGTCATATGGGGTTGGAGCACGTGTGACAGCCTTGTTCTTTCATCCATGTTTGAATGAGTTTGAAGTAATTTGGCTGAAAACACTGATGCAGTGCAGTATATTCAGGAAAGTGAGCAACTGACAAAAGTCCAAAAACAGGTCAATCTTTCCATCTCAGGATGATCGGTGCATGCTTAACAGACAGTTATATTTACTGCTGTATCGATCCAGCATTGGTTGGATTCAGATGACGGTACAACTTTTGGAGGCAGCGCCCTCCGTTTAAGTGGATCCACTTTAATCAATAAATGAAGGTGAACCTGAACAAAAACAGCTGCAACAATAACAAATATCATCTTTGATCTGAAGACAAAGTCAGAAATAAACCTGACCAACCTTTCCTTGTTTCCGAGTGGCTGGATAAACAGTCTGACAGTGTTTTCCATCACGCTGCAGTTTGGAGGCAGCGGCAGTCAGAGACTCTGCAGGAGGAGAGAGCAAATATATTTTTCATATTTATCTCACTTTGAGTGTTTGCAGAGAAAGCAGAGCGACAGCAGGTTCGCTCTGTCGGCAACCTCCAGCCGTCAGACACAAATTTATTCTGTCTGCAGTTAAACTTCAGCTGAGATGAGCCAGAGGTCGCCGCCTTCCTCTCCATCCTCCCCGTCCATCGCCATCAGTCAGCGAGCAGGAAACAAAGCAGGAGGGGAGGAAGGGTGGAGGCGCTGCGACTCGAATTGATACCACGGCTGCAGGTTTCAATTCATTCCAAAACAGCACGCATGAATTCTCCCCTATTTCCAGCTCATATTGGCTTTCTGCACGCCTGCTCCCACAAATCCCCCGACACCTGTCCTCCGACACAGAGGCCTCCCACTGCAGAGGAGGGGCGAGCTTTTCCCCCTCCCCTGCTTCAGGGCAAGGATCTGCCCACAGGATGACTTCAGGTAAATCAGGTGTGACTCGATGAGTAGCTGGCCCGACTGCAGACACGGCACACGATTGTTTCTCAGGGATGATTCCCACCCATCGTCCATCAAAACTCCTCAGCCTCTGATCGCCGCTTTACAATCTGCTCAAACTGCAAATCAAAGCCATACAGCTCAGCGACCTTCACCTGAGGATGCCCGAGAGGGAAAACCCAGTCAGCTCAGTTTAATGAGATTCCTGTTTACTAAGAGCCAAAAAGAAAAGAATTTCCAAAAAGAAAAAGGTTCATGTTTCACATTTTCTTTCTTTGAGCGATGCACACACAGAGCAGGAATAAATTCAGGAAAGAAAAGACTGAAAGTGCAGAACCTCCCGGGGTATGCTGCAGAGACGCCAGCCTGAGGGCTGGAGGCGCTGCAACGAAAGAAGTCAGAAATCCACAAATGAGGAAGACCACCACCAGGAAGCAACAAGAACAAAAAGAAACACACAACTCTGCACACACACACACACACACTGTGGGCTGATTACAAATGACTCACAGGTGGAGACAATCACACAGGTGATGCTGATGAGGGTGGAACACAATCACAAAGGAGGGAACGCTACAAAACAGGAAGTAAAACCTTAATGAGACACATGAAAACAAGCCTTCAAAGTAAAACAGGAAGTAATCAAAAGGCAAATAACAGTGAGACATGAAGACCAAGTGAAGCAACAAAAGCTGCAGTGAGTCAGTCCCCAGAGACTCCCATGTTAAATAAACTCGTTAACAGCCTGATAGAGACTGCTTTGGTCTCTGTGGATTATTTCCCTTCATAACAGCTGTAGGGGGAGGAAGTTTCTATCCGGTATTTAAGTCCGACGTCATTTCCGGGTCCAAATGCACCTAAATAAACAGCAATGACAGAACCAGTGACTGCTCACCATTAAGGGACATTGTAACGTACCTTATCAACTGCAGCCATTTCCTCTTCTCTTTCTCATCGGAAAAATCACAGCTGAGTGTGTTTTTTTGAGTCGGATCGGTTAAAACAACCAGGGACACAGCACTGCAGCATATTGATCACGTGACAGTTTGGACCCTAGAAATGGAATTCTAGATCATCACTTAACAACCGGATAACTCACCTGTTTAAAGAAAGTTTGCATTATTGGGGGCGTGACCTCTCTGACCTACAGGTGGATGGTGACACAGGCGGCTTTAGCTGCTAGCTGTCTGCTGGGCTTCACCTCAGCTAACTGGAGTCCCTGAACTGGACCTCTGGACCGTGTTTGTGCTGTTGGAGCCTTGCGGAGCATTTTTAATGCAATTATCTGACCAATAATATGGCTGCTGTGGCTTCATTGGACTAAGAGACCGTCCAAGAAGGAGGAGCTTCAGTTTGCTGAGTGAGATTGAAGGATTTTAATTGACAGGTTTTCGAGTAATTTGCTTACCCTCTCATCTAAAAATGGTTAATTCTGGAACCAGAAACTGCTATGATGAAGGCCAGAACATGGACACTGAGGACTGAGCAGTCAGCCATCAGTGGGTGTGTACAGGTTACCTGAGAGGGGGTGGGCTTCAGTCATTTAGAAATCTTTTCAAAGCCTGGGAGAGTGTGTTAGGCATCAGCTGAAACAGTTTAATGTCTGAGCTGATTTCACTCTGGTTTCAGAGGGCAGGGGTCGGCGCTGTAGGTGGGACTGCTCAGTTAATCCTCTACAGCTCGAAGAGCTGACTGAACCTCTCAGGACCCTCTGTTCGGTCTCCTTGTTCTCCAGTTTCATTCTGTACCTCTGCTGTCCAGCTGATGTTTGAATTGCCTCCACTTCAATGTTTAATATAAATTCTTGTGACAGTTAATTAAAACTGTTCACACAGTTAGGGTTAGGGTTAAGAAGAGCTCCCGTTATACTTATTATCCCACTGAAAGGGCCCTAATGTGGCGGCAGTTACAGAGACGACCGCACGGTTGCATCACTTCTGGGTCAGAACAAAGTTAGTCCTTTTGTTCTGAACGTGAACTTTCATGTGAGGTTAAATGTGAGATGAAGGCCTGGCAGAGGGAGATGGAGCACAGCCGTAATGGTGATGGAGGAAAAGTTCAAACACGTGTCCGTGGAGTGGATCAGCACAGACAGAAACACTCATTATTTCTCATCAGTGGGACGGCGAGGCCTAACGAGGCTCTGAAGTGACCATGTACCCGCACGCAGAGACGCTATTATCTTCACTGCAGTGTCAGAGTCATCATCAGCTGATTGTAGTGACTGGCAGTCCTCCTCGCTGTTCCTCCTGTTGGCTTCTCTCCCGCTCTATGACAGACTTCTGCCTCCTCTTCATCTCGCTGTTTGCTTGTTTGTCACATCAGCTGCTGCTCATCTTCCTTGATGCCAACAAACACTCACTTTAAAGCAGGAAATCCATCTCGCTGCCATGCTTCTGTGCTCTGTGTGGAAGATGATGCTCGTGTGATTGACTCGCATGCAGATGAAACTTACTGACAGCTGCTGCATGAAAACTGAGACTGTGAGAAGCTCCATTTGTACTTTTTGTGGTGTTTGAATGTGAAATGGAAGGAGTAGGTTATTGTAATACTGTCTCTGTGCGTTTGTGAACTCTGAAGTCATCCCGAGATGTCATCAAATGATTTCAGGGTTTCCTGGTTTCATGTATGCAGCAGCATCTCTGTGGCGTGATGGTGCGTCTGTACGTTTTCCTCTGATTGTCATTTACTTGGAGCTGAGCTCACTGGAAGTTTGAATCAATCTGAGCTTATCTTCTCGTGTGCTTTGCCTCGTATCCAGTCACGGGGCTCGAATGTTTCAAACTGTCCCCGCTGCTTCTCTGAAAACGGCCTCGCAGCGAGGAATCTCCTCCTGATGACGACTCCACTCGACAAACATGCTGACATTAGAGCCCTGACGGTGGAGGAGAGGAACGGAGGGATTAGAAGCAAACGAGCTGAGTTTAGTGAGGTGGAACTCCCTCCTGCGTCTCCTCTTTCAGATTCTCTCTATCCCAGCATGCCGAGCGGCGCTCGCCGTGCTGACAGTGATAAAATGCTCCCCCCTTTCCTCTTTATTCCCCTCTGCTCCCTCCGTCCTGCTGTGATTTACTTCTTTACCTTCTGCACTCGCTCTTATCAGTGTTTCTGTGAGAGCAGCTCGGCTGCGAACACGATAAGAAAACAGCTTCTGACTGAAAGCTCATCGAAATATATCTTCTTTAAGCTTTCAGGGTTTTATAGCCGCCCGCTGAACAAATGAGTCCACCTCCTCCCATTTCACATTTCAGCCTTTAAGAGATCCAGTTAGACCCCAAACTGCTCCTATGTGTCACGGCGATTGTTGCAAACTCTTCCTGTTTGGATTCAACTGAAATTTTAGAGTTAAGTGGAGTTTTTGTTCTGCTTTCTGCCTCTCGGGCTGCCACAAACTGGGCTCGTTTTATTCAGCTTACTGACGTAATTTTGAAAGTTTTTGTCACAAAAATGCACCAAACATATGAATGAATGAATGGATGAACACCTTTATTAGTCCCACAGTGGGGAAATTACAGTTAACATTGTCTGAGCTGACTGACCTCAGTCAATTCAGTTCAATTCAACTTTATTTTTAAAACACCAAATCACAACAGTCACCTCAAGGCGCTTTATGTTGTAAGGTAAAGACCCTACAGTAATTACAGAGAAAACCCAACAATCAAAATGTGAGCAAGCATTTGGCGACAGTGGGAAGGAAAAACGCCCTTTTAACAGGAAGAAACCTCCGGCAGAACCAGGCTCAGGGAGGGGCAGTCATCTGCTGTGACAGGTTGGGGCTGAGGGGAGAGAGACAGGACAAAAGACATGCTGTGGAAGAGAGGCAGAGATTAATAATAACTAATTATTAAATGCAGAGTGGGGTATAAACAGAGTGCATCATGGGACCCCCCCAGCAGCCTAGGCCTATAGCAGCATGACTAAGGGAGGGTTCAGGATCCAGCCCTAGCTATAAGCTTTATCATAAAGGAGAGTTTTAAGCCTAATCTTAAAAATAGAGAGGGTGTCTGTCTCCTGAATCCAAGCTGGGAGCTGGTTCCACAGACGAGGGGCCTGATGTCATGGCATGTGCTTTGTGTGTATAAGGTTTTGGAGAGGTTTGGGATGGACTGATCCTCCTTCCTTTGGGTGGAGTCTTGTTCCTTGCAGCCGATTGTTACACTTGGATCTCATTGGCTCGTCAAGGATCGGGCATTTAAGGATCAGTAGTGTCTTCCACTCTTTGCCTGAGAGTCTGCTACCTTCTTGCAGTAACTAGGCCATTGTGTTGGAGCCTGCGGTGCTTCCGGAGCTGTTTACTTTATCTTTGCCACCATGCTTGTGCTGCAATCATCTTCTGTGTTTTTCCTCCATCTCAGGAATTGGATCACTACCCTCGCTTGGTACCACCTGCCCGCCCTCTCTTACCCCCTCCCGGAGCTACGGAACTTCATCAGCACGCCGACCTATTAAACCTCCCGGACTGGAAGCTTGCATAACGTTAAGTAAGGTCTCCAGTGTTTCCCCTGCTATTAGTTATTCCCTGGCTTTTGACTATCCCATTTATTCACTCCTCCTTCTTCTCAGGATTCTCACGGGACCCCTTTATGCAAGTATCTAATGGTTTCATGGATGACTGGCCCTGTAAATCACAAGACCCTGCCAAGAGATTTTTGTTCAGCTCCTTCTGAGTCACTGTTGTTTGTTTGTGCTTTGTCATTTAAACTAACATATTCATCCTGCTGTAACCAGGTTCCTGTAAGGCACAATAAATCAATATGTTGATCAATTATTAAATCATTTACTAACAGGGACTTGGAAGAGAGAGACCTAATGTTTAATAATCCACATTTAATTGTTTTATTCTTTGGTGCGGTTGATGAAGCTATATTATTTATTGTTTTTGAATTTTTATGCTTAAATATTTTTCTGCTGATTTTAAGTTTGTTTTTTGGTGGTCTGGGAGCAGGCACCACCTCTATGGGGATGGGGTTTTGGGGGGATGGCAGGAGGAGAGAAGCTGCAGAGAGGCGTGTAAGACTGCAACTCTGCTTCCTGGTCTCAACCCTGGGTAGTCAGGTTGCAAGTGAATCCCTAAAAACGCACTAAGAGAATAATGTGGATTCAATTTTCAGGTGATTCAGTAGAAAGTGATTTTAATAAAGCATGTGAATATTAGAGTGTTAAAAAAGTCATTATCATTAGCCCAGACAGCAGCATTAAAGATGTCTGGCCGAATGTAGCAATAAAACAGGATTTATAAGCTTAAACTGGGGCATCAAATATACAACACGGGATCTGCAGACTGTGGAAACTGGCCGTGACAGCTCCACACACACCGGTAGCTTCTGCACACAGGCTGCTGTCTCAGCTGCTGGACCACGACATACAGACCAAAGAACTGAGGTTCTCTGAAAGCTCATTTAAATTGACTTTACTGTGTTTGACCACATCAAGCAGTGATCATCACCATCATGTAAAGTGCAACAGTTTCTGTGAATAAATTCGGCCATTCTGTGAATGCTCCCAACAGGAAGCTGCAGCTTTGGGCGTCACCTGCTGAGATCAGAGCAGGAGACGGCGTTTGGACAGGAGCCAGCCTCTCACCGAGAGTCACAGGCTCTGATTTGGTGCTGATTCCAGACCAGATGACGAGTTAATACACAGAAACACAAATACATTTCCATTAAAATGAGGCAATGCTGATAACTGAAAGAAATTCAGACATATGATATCCTGCAGGAGAAACCTAATTGAAAAAATAGATTTAACAGTTTAATTTGGGTAAACTGTGAGAAAAACTAGCAGTGCCATTGAAATCCAAGGTCCAGGGTGTTGTCGTGACCTCACTGTGTGAATTCCTGAAAAGAGTGAATGTTTTCAGCCTTGAAAATGTTCCTGTTAAACTGCTGAACTCAGACCCTGAACCTGTGTCCTTCAGCTCCGCTCCCCTGCTCGCTCTCCTCTTTTTATTCTCCTCATTTTTATCACTCCATCCATCACCTAAATCAACACTTTACTGCAGTCTCCGTAACCAGGCAGCCCTGCGCTCAGACTTTTTCTTCACCACCTCTTCCCGCTCTCACCTCGTTAACATAATCCTGCCTGCGTGAAGCTGAGGACATTCACGGGAGGATGAAGAAACAAATGTGTGAAATGCTCTCCTCCATCAGCCGCAGCGGATTCATCATTCAAATGTCAACAGTTTGCTCTGTGTGTGTGTGTGTGTGCTGCATAATTAGGAGTCTCTGCTGCACATCAGGTAGCAGTGATGTCACACTGATGTCACAGTGAATTGTATTCTTTCAAAGGATTTTTTTTTACTAAGTTTTTTTTACCTGTGGGTGTTTGAGTGAGAGGAGTGACAGCTAAAGCTGGAACAGCGACGTGGTGACCAGAGACCAAACAAAGAAAATGACATTTTACAGCTTCAAGCGACTACGGGCAAAATAACCAAACAGATTTTTAATACTAGGAACAAAAGTCTGTGTAGGTTCTCAGTCATCCAGGTCACGGTATCTCTGGAGCTTGAAAAAAGGGCGACTGGACTTGTTTTTGTTTCTTGAAGATGTTCCACCTCTCATCCAAAAGGTTTCTTCAGTTCTCAAACCAAAAGGTGATGAGACCCAGTATTTAAATCCCAGTGGGCTCCTGGAGGTGGTTGTGACCCTCTATTGTTAATGTGTATAATCACATGCACCGAAGTGTGAAAGGAGGTGTGGGTCATTGTCATTTGTCTCTGGGATGGACTGCTTTCTGCCTTAAAGTGTGACGAGGTTTGAGGAACACTGGGGACGCAAAGACAGCAGCCTCTTGGGAGGCTCATGGATTTTAAAGTACGGGGACGCCTGTTATGGTTTCTGAAGGTGAGAAGCACTAGCGGAACAAATCAGAGCCGGGCCGGGGCGGGGAAAATGACCGGGCCCTTTATACAAGTAATAAAGCTCATCATAACATCATTTTACAACATACGCTTGCTCGCAACAGCGGGGCGTACAAGCTTTGGCACCACGGACAACAACTATGTCATTTTGAAGTCCCTCAAATGGACATGAAATATGACACACCAAGAGAAAAACAAAAACATTAGGCTACATGGCAACTAATGATAAAACAACACAAATTCAAAGCAGTTCAGCACCACGGATAGCGATTGGATCATTTTGACACCCACTTTATCTATTTCAACTCAGGAACCTGTATCAGTAGCTTTTAAGTTTGGTAAAACTGGCACAGCGGCTCACATGTTCACAATATGAAGTACTTTAGGCCTACTCACTACTATTTCAAGGGCGTACGACGAGCCATGAGCTCCGCGAACTCGTCCACGATGCTCTGTATGTCCATTTTCTTTGCTCTCTCATTCTCTATGGACAACATGGCAAGTCCACTCAGTCCCTCCTGTCCCACTGTGCTCCTCAAGTGGTTTTTAATGAGTTTTAACTTGAGCGCTCAGAGGTTGCAACGGTGACGGGAAGAGTCAAAAATAAAAGGAGGGCGGTACAAACCTCACTGAATGTAGAAGTTATCTGGTCCCAAAAGAGGTTCTAAAACAAAGCAGCTGGCCAGGGAAGCTTGGGGCGATGTCCCGACTGTAGTGCTGACTAAGCCGTCAGGCAGCTTGGTGTAACTCCTCATCTCCTGCTTGCAGCAGTGTGTTGGGGTGAATTCCCAAATGCTGAACTCATTATTTAAAACTTTGACAATATTTGTACCATACTTATAATGAGCAGTCACCCTTGAAACCACACGCTGCCCAAAAAAAAATAAAGGAACACCTACTACATCACTAAAGTCTTGTAAAGTTTTTAGCTACCATAACTCAGTCCTGACTGTGGCAACCTTTAAACCCCCCATGTAAAACATGAATGATGGGTGATGTAAACTAGGCTATGCCTTTGACCATACACCATGCTCATCTGGATACAATCAGGAGAGGGCCCGCCTTCTCCAGCTGTCCTCAGACGTGATAGAGGCCTGGCTCCCTGAAATCTTATCCTCTCTCCCATCTGGGCCCCCTCTAGGCCCAGGCTGGGGGCGTGCCGTTCTCCCAGCCCCCCCAGAAGCCCCGCCCCCGGTGAGAAGACTTTCAGGTCCCTTCAGAGAAATTTTGAGTTGGTTATAGCCATTTACAAAGAATGCTGCTCAGCTGACACAGGTGGAAGGAACGGACAGGTGGTCTGTGTGTCTGTGCTCCGGTCTGTGATTTTCAGGTGAGGCTGCAGCTTAAATCATAACAGCTGGTCCTCGTTCTTAATGATCTTTAAGAGACAACAGTCCCAGAGGCTGTCACAGAGGCTGACAGGAGGGAGTAGCCATGTCAGATTTTCAAAATAAAGCCCAAGTATCAGCTGATTCGTCCCTTCAGCTTTTTAGCAGCAAGCCACAAACCAAGTCTGGCAGTAGCATCAATCCGACCACCACAGTCACATATGGTTTATGTTGTAATTGGTTGGCCCTCCAGTCATGCTGGTCGATTATGAGATTAGAGTGAAGGTCATTTATAACTGTATTTGTGATTGGATGCAACCTGAATAAAGTCACTCTACATATTTGTTTGTCTGCAGCTCTCTTTCACTCCTCCCTTACAAACATCCATCTCTTCATCATCTCATCATCACTTGATGAGTCTGCTCTGACCTTCAGAGCTCCATTTGTTTTGCAAATAGGAAAATCAATCACACAGAGAGAGCGTATTCATTCAGACTCCTCCTCCTCCTGATGTTCTCTGCTGTTTATCTTCTGGTTGACTGAAGCTCAGTGAGCCTCCCTCTGTCTTTTAAAAATCAAGCATGTGAACAATTTTAATTCACTGACACCTTTGTTTCTTTGTGATCAGGATAAGGCAGTTGGTAATGTCACGGCTGGTGCAGGCAAGGCAGGGAGGACCTCAGAGCAGGACGCAGGGCGAGAGCTGAATAAATACTTAGTTTTATTGAAATATACTTTAACACAAAAGATAGACTGGATGGGGACCAACTACACAAAGAAACTCAAAACTTGAAACCCAAAACCTGAAAACTTGAAGACTCGAAAACAAAACACACAGCAGTCGTCAACATTGACATAGAAATGACGAGGACCTGAACACAGAGCTAATCAACACTGAGACTTAAATGCATGAGAAGGAATGAGGGGTGAGCGGGGCGAAACAGGTGAAATGAATGAACTTAATACAGGAAGCAAAAACTGAACACAACACACAAAGAGTACGAGACTACCAAAATAAAACAGGAAGTGAACAAAACACACGCAGACCTAACACAGAAAACTTGACAAAGGGGATCAGACATCCACAAAGAAACAACAGGAAGGGAAACTAAACAGAAGATCCAAACAACAAACTGAGAGAACTATGTATAAGAATGCACAACCTAAGAAAAACAAAACCGAGCTATACAAAAGAAACACAAAACACTGGGCCAGCGGCCCAGGACCATGACAGGTAAATATCAGTGCAGTTGTGTTGCAGCTATGAAAACAGCACCAGATTTGTAGTCAGCTTATTTTTCTTAAAAAATTGTGTTCCTTTTAAAATATTTGTAGACCTCAATTCATTTTTGTGTTCATCAGACGGAAATCTTTTATATTAAAGCAAAGTGTACAGGACCCACCATGGGTCCCTGAGGTACTCCAGATATCACAAGCTTTCAGTCTGAAGATGCGCAGTTTATCTCCACCTGCTGCTTCCTGTTATCTAAAGTCTCATATCATGTCTGTTACTGTGGCTGACTGGATTTTAATGTATTGAATGTTAATGCAATTGACAGATGGATTGGGGCCGTGGTTGCAGTGATATGGATGCTATACTGGTCCATCCTGATGAAGAGGGAGCTGAGCGTAAATGCAAAACTGTCAATTTACCGGTTGATCTATGTCCCTACCCTCACCTATGGTCACGAGCTTTGGGTAGTGACTGAAAGAACAAGATCGCAGATACAAGCAGCGGAAATGAGCTTCCTCTGAAGGGTGGCTGGCCTCTCTCTTAGAGAAAGGGTGTACTCCAGTTTTGCTGTACTATTGTAAAGAGTGTCGCGATGCAATGAAAATAAAGAATTAAAGAGAAAAGTGAACAGATTTGTGCTTCATCCACAAACTGATTCTTCTTCCAGCTGATGATATAAAACTGTAGCTCTGCAGCGCTTAAGGACAAACTCAGGGAACAAATACCTCCTTCCTCCCCATAACCTGTAAGCTTCCCAACTCACACAGATACATATAGAGGGGTTTAGATTCTGTGCGTGTCTGTGTGTGTGTGTTAGCAGCTCATTCTGCTGACAGAGACGTCCTCACAAAAACAGTCAGCTGATGATGATTGATGCTCAGAGCCATCGTCTCCACGCAAAGCAGAAAAACCATTACAGAAGTCAGATTGAAACCCATGGAGGGTGACCTATGTGTGTGTGTGTGTGTGTGTGTGTGTGTGTGTGTGTGTGTATGCGTGAACATGAACCTATTTGATTCAGTTTGTTGTTTCTCCTGAGAAAGCTGTGGCTTTATCTTTCAGCACTGCATTCACATTTTGATCTTAAATGAAATTAATCTGATAAAATGAGACCTCGTCAGCCCACTGGGTTCTCCCTGAGCAGGAAAACAGGAAGTTCTTGTTGTTATTTGGTGTAGCATCACTCGTCCACTTTGCTCACAGAGAATCCAGGTATCCTTTAAAGTACTCAATATGAAATTCAGAGCCCCTTTTTGCCATCACAGAGTGAGAGGAAACTCATTTCTAGTCGTTGTCCTCCTGCTGAGAGATGAAGAGGAGGTGTAGGAGACAGATGAGGAGGCAGTAATGACAGCCATTAGTATTCAGTTAATATGTGACTCTTCTGATTCAGTTCCTCTCTGATCAGCTGCTACAAGTTTTAAATGTGTCTGCATCTTTGACTTCAGCTGCCTCAATCTGAACTCACATACACTATGTTGCCAAAAGTATCCGCCTGAGTTCAGGTGTTCCAGTCACTTCCATGGCCACAGGTGTATAAACCAACACCTAGGCATGCAGACTGCTTCTACAAACATCAGTGAAAGAATGGGTCACTCTCAGGAGCTCAGTGAACTCCAGCGTGGTACCGTGATAGGATGATACCTGTGCAACTGGTCCAGTCACTGCTAAATATTCCACAGTCAGCTGTTAGTGGGATTATAACAAAGTGGAAGCGATTGGGAATGACAGCAGCACAGCCATGAAGTGGTAGGCCACGTAAAATCACAGAGTGGGGTCAGTGGATGCTGAGGGTCATAGTGCACAGAGGTCACCAACTTTCTGCAGAGTCAGTCACTACAGACCTCAAACCTTCATGTGGCCTTCAGATCAGCTCAAGAACAGTGTGTAGAGAGCTTCATGGGATGGGTTTCCATGGCAGCTGCATCCAAGCCTCACATCACCAAGCTCAATGCAAAGTGTCGGATGCAGTGGTGTAAAGCACGCTGCCGCTGGACTCTAGAGCAGTGGAGATGTGTTCTCTGGAGGGATGAATCACACTTCTCCATCTGACAATCTGATGGAGGAGTCTGGGTTTGGTGGTTGCCAGGGAAACGGTACCTGTCTGACTGCATTGTGTAAAGTCTGGTGGAGGGGGGGATATGGTGTGGGGGTGTTTTTCAGGAGTTGGGCTGGGCCCCTTAGTTCCAGTGAGAGGAACTCTGAATGCTTCAGCATACCAAGACATTTGGGACAGTTTGATGCTCCCAACTGTGTGGGAACAGTTTGGGGATGGCCCCTTCCTGTTCCAACATGACTGCACACCAGTGCACAAAGCAGCTCCATAAAGACATGGATGAGCCAGTTTGGTGTGGAAGAACTTGACTGACCTCAGCCTGATAGAACACCTTTGGGATGAGTTAGATCAGAGACTCTTCTGGAAGATTCGTCAAAGATTCCCATAAACACTCCTAAACCTGTGGAAAGCCTTCCCAGAAGAGTAGAAGGCTGTTATAGCTGCAAAGGGTGGGCCCACATCATATTAAACCCTCTGGATTATGGATGGATGTTACTCAGTAAATACTTTTGGCAGTATCGTGGATTTCTGTTCTTTTCAGTCATTGGTTTTCTGGTAGACACAGAGGAAAATGATGCTGGTTCCAAACAGCTGCCACCGGTCCAAAGTTTGACACAGTAACATCAGTAGCTACAGGACGAGCTACACATCAATTAGCAGATGTGCTCCATGCAAATGACTTCTACTAGCAACATGTTTGAGTCTCAGACCTGTTGAATTGTGGGCTGTTTTTCAGAAGACAAGGCAGAACCGGCTCTGCATCATTAGCAGCACTGTTGGTGAAAAAGAGGTAAGAGCCCAGCTGAGCACTGTGGAGGATCCTTCAGTACCTGACTGAAATCCACTGAAATAACTCAACATCTGTTCTTCCCGCTTCATTTGCTGCTTCTCACACTTTGGTTCCAAAGCACTGCATCTGTTTCTACATGAAGACCACCACAGTTATTTTGAGAACAAGGACTCCGGCTGATAGCAAAGGCCAAACAAACAGAGAGAGACAGTCTCACAAATAAAATTCAAAAAGAGACGTGAGTACAACGATTAAAACACACAGCACAGCAAACGAGCCCATCAACAGACAAATGGATGCTTTGAGAAAAACAAGGACCACATACACGCTGTGGACTTGTTTGGGATTGGTTAACAGACACAGGTGAACACAATCAGGCCAACAGGAAGTAACAACCAAACCAAGACAAGGAAACACACTCAGAGACATCAGCATTCAGGTCTGCTGTGACTTTCATTAATACCAATAAAAACAGTGAGAGGCGATCGATGGAGTTCAGCTGCTTGAGTGCTCGCTCAGGCAGCTGACAGAGAAATACGGCTCCAGCATGCATCAATATTTAAACAATGTCCTGCACAGGTGGGCTGCAGCTGGTTCCTGTCGAGCTCACGATAAATGTTGATCCTCTCTGACCAGGTGGCCGAGCTGTGCAACAGACAGGAGCACCTGGGAACACCTCACAGGTGTTTCACCTGCAAGTCCAGCATTTAATTGGCCAATTAAATCCAAACGTGGAAGAGGGAGGTGTCGGGGAGAAGGGGAGTGTCAAAGTGCTGTTATAGTAAAGTCAGTTAACAAGTGTGTGAAGTTTGATGGTCCATGTTGATCATCTATGGTGTGAATTTGAACCAAAACTTGAAGCAAAATCCATGTCTGTGTGAGGTAAATTAGTTAAAACATTCACTTCACACTGCATCATGAAAAACATCAGCCGAGACTGACAATCAGAAATGGGGGAGGAGCTTATTCTGCTGTTTGAAGGCAGCTGGAGCTGATTGGCTTCAGACAGAGACAGATGTGAGAACATGTGTTACTGTAACGCCCAGCTTGGCTGCCTCAGGGCGAATATTCACGGGTTTCATCACGACTGCATTCATGCGAGTGAGGTGAGACGGATCTTTGTCTTTGGTGTGGGTGGGGTTAACACACCGTGATGGCTTCAGATTGGTCAGAGAGAAGCTGGCACAGCTAACTAATGCTAATGAGGCTGAGAGAGAAACCCGGCCTCAGTCCAGAGGTTGCTGCACCTGAACCAGCAGCAGTGAGGCAATTTGTTTGAAACTGATGATGGAGGTCAGGTGGATGTTGGTGGAACATCCATATCAGGCTGTCAGAAATACAATCAAGAGAAGAAGTGATGACCTGGAGGCTACTGTCTGCAGGTGTAAATTCAGGTGTGCTTGAAGTTTGGGCTGGTCGTGAACACTGAGCCAGCACACCGCAGTATCCAGGCTGCAATCAAAGGCATGGGCCCGGCGTCAGCTCCTGATGCTGCACTATCCACCTGCAGGGTCCTGATGATGCTGAATAATCCCATCCTGACATCAGCAGTGGCAGAGAGGCCGTCTCTGTGGGCAGATCTGACTTCACTGAGAGAAGTGACCTAAAGTGGACCTCACATCACTCGAGGTCACCAAATCCATGTTTTACAGACATGTTGAATTTTTTATGGATGTTTTGGTCTCATGTTCCTCCTCTGCTGCTTTGGACCTTCTTGGTGTGACTCTGCCAGTAAACAGAAGTCATGTGGTTGAGTTTGGGGCAGTGATGATGAAACTGCAGGTAACCTCCACCTCCTCCTCCTCCTCTTACTCCCTCAGTCTCTCCTGCATTAATCCTGTCTGACAGTTTCTACCTGTAGACCTGAGCTCAGGTGACTGATTCCTCTCAGCCCTGCTTTCTAATTACATCCTCTCTGCTCGCCTCTGTCCTCCATCTCTCCGGCCTCCTTCTCCTCCTTCCTGGATGTCGGGCGGGTGGGTGGTGGGGGTGGGGTTGAGGATTAATTAAAAAAACTTTCAGGACTCAGAGTGTGGCTGATCGATGGCGGCCTGTTTTTGTTTATCTCAAGCGACGGCGAGTGAGCGAATGAGGGGTCGGCCTGTGTGGGCACCATCCACACACACACACACACACACACACGCACACACACACGTTCAGCTTCACCTGTGGAAATAACTGCATTGATCTCGTTCTGCTGCTGCTGGTGGCTGATTGGCTGCCTCCAGCTGTGGCGTTCAGCTAGAAGTCATCACCTGAAGAATGGTGACGGCTGGAATAACCCTGATCCGTTATAATCCTGATTTCTGCCTGTTACATGCAAACTGAATATTTTGAATCATTAATATGCAGAAAACATTTACACACTTTCTCTAAGTTCACACAGGAAACGTTGCAAAGAACACGAGAACTCCAAAGTAGACGGATCTCTAACGACTGTTAGATATCTGCAGGCTGGGCAGTCAAAGAAGTTTAGTTGGATCAACCTCATCACAGCACAGGTGTTGCTGATTCCAGTGCTGAGCTGATCAGGTGTCACATTACAAATACAGTTGCCTTTATTGATCCCACAATGGGGAAATTACAGTTAACAGAACCCCCATCCAAGAAGACAAACAAACAAACATGGGGAGATAGGTGAACTGAGGCCATGCCGCCCCCTTCTGGAGGCGCTGCAATTAAAAAGATGGAAACAATATCAAAAACATAAAAGGATGAGTGAGGGAAAAATCATGTCATACTTTGTATGCATACACACACACACACACACACACACACACACACACACACACACACAGCCCTCTCTTCTGTGGAACCAGCTCCCAGCTTGGATTCAGGAGACAGACACCCTCTCTATTTTCAAGATTAGGCTTAAAACTTTCCTTTATGATCAAGCTTATAGTTAGGGCTGGATCAGGTGACCCTGAACCACCCCTTAGCTATGCTGCTATAGGCCTAGGCTGCTGAGGGGGGTCCCATGATGCACTGTTTCTTCTCATTCACCTTTATTTACTTGTTTATACTTCTCTTTGTATTTAATCATTATTATTAATCTCTGCCTCTCTTCCACAGCATGTCTTTTGTCCTGTCTCTCTCCCCTCAGCCCCAACCGGTCGCAGCAGATGACTGCCCCTCCCTGAACATGGTGCTGGAGGTTTCTTCCTGTTAAAAGGTAGTTTTTCCTTCCCACCGTCGCCAAGTGCTTGCTCATAGGGGGTCGTTTTGACTGTTGGGTTTTCTCTGTGTTATTGTAGGGTCTTTACCCACAATACAAAGCGCCTTGAGGCGACTGTTTGTTGTGATTTGGCGCTATATAAATAAAATTGAATTGAATTGAATTGAAGTAGTGAAGCAGGTCTCGGCTCACAGGAGGGCAAGAAATAAACCTTCCTCCTCAGTCTGTCTGTATCTGTTGCATCATCTTTGGTTACTCTGACATGCAGCTGAAGGATTCGTCTGAACTGTGTTGGGTCCCGTGTGTGAGATCATGCAATAAAGGTTTATTTATTTAGCTGATTGCACCGAAGCAGTGAGTGTGCAGGAAAGCAGGTTTCAGACAGTAAGATGATGCTGTGGACAGAAAGCAGCGTTGTGGGCATTTGTTCACCACAAGGCCTCACGGTTTGTAAGGTTCCAGACTGAACCATCTACAGAAAGGTCATGGTTCCTGGAGTTCTCTAAAGGAGTCCCTCAAGGTTCGATTCCTGGTTTCTTCTCTGAGCTGAAGACTTCTTTATGCAGATGATACCCTTGTTTCCTGAGAATAAGCTCCTCCTCCACTTCTTCTGTTGAATTGAATGGAAGAGAGCAGAACAACTTAAGGAGAGAAACTTCACCACCAGCTAGTGTTTGGGCAGTGACCCTACAGGGTGATGGAGACAAACCACACACACATAAACGCTGGCAGTGGCGTCAGCCGTTTGTGTAGGCTACATGAAGGTGGTTAAAGAGACCTTTAGACTGCATTCTGAGGAGCAGGTGGATAAACTGGAGGGGAGACTGGTTTCTGTTATCCAGAAACAACCAGCAGTGATTTAGCAGACACACACCATGTTCTCAAAGTTCTCGATCATGGTAACATTAATCCTGCGCGCTGCCTCCAGTTCTTTATAGTTGATATCAAACTCATTGTGACATTTGACTTTATGACAGGCAGCAGCAGAGTTTATTGGCAGAGTAACCTCGGGTCTCACCTGTGTGACAGACAGTATGATTGTTGCTCCTCCTCAGGCGTTCAGACCCGTTCTCCTTCATCCTGGAAAAATCAGGGCTGTTTTTATTTTTACGTTTTGCTTCATTTTTGACCCGTCGTCTGTTTTTATTCTGCTGTGTTTTATTAACTTTGCACAGCCTGAAGCTGAAATAATCAGACATGCTCGTTATTCGAGCTTTACTTCGAGACCATCCAGCAGCGGAACGCCAGTCACCTCTCCAACCTTCTGAGATGCTGTTTGCTGGAGGAGGTGGAGACAGAAACTCACACCGAGCTCCAACTAAAAATTGTATTTCTCCGACTGTAAGCAAGCTGATTGGCTTTGTGAGCCGGAGGAGAGGCAGCGCAGAGACTCACTGCTGAAACCTGAATCGCTGCTTTTATAGACTGTGTTGTGTATATACTGAGTGGCACAGCACTCCTCTGTGTGTCAGCCCTGTGAGGGTCAGCTGAGACAGCCTGCACCTCCCTCACTGACCTAAATGAGGAGCAATGAAGAAATGAATGGGTGGATGTGATGACATGCTGGAGGAAAAAGCCTGAGTGAAACAGCAGCATTTGGTTCCTGATCATGTCAGGTGGACACGGTCAGCCCTCAGGATTTCCACCCCCGCTCACAGTCATCGCTCATCGCGTCCATAAGGAAGAACATCAGGCTCAGAGTAAGTTCCCTCTTCATCCTCCTCCTCCTCTTCCTTTGCAGATTCCTGATATTGATCTCCAATGATCCGAGTAAACAGAGACGCTCTCCTCTCTTTAATCCTCACATCGTTTCAGGGCTGCGTTCACTAAACCAGCCGATGAATAATGCAGCAGGACGGCAGCCTCAGCCCTGAATTCCACACTCGACCGCTGTGGCCAATTACAGAGCAGGACAGTGATCTTACACACACACACACACACACACACACACACACACACACACACACACACGTGTGAAGTGTGTGTCTGTGTGTGTGTAAGACACAGGTAGCCCTTTCTGTATGAGAGTGTTCAGAAAGATGAAGGTCAGGATCCTCCTCGTCCTCTCTGAGCTGCTGCCTCAGGCCAAAACAGCCTCCCCGTGACTGTGTGTGTGTGTGTGTGTGTGTCTGTGTGTGAGCGTGTGTCTTTAAAGTGAATTGTTTTGTGGCTGTTGAAAAATGATGCTGAAGGAGCTGTGGATGGATGAAATGATGCTGCAGACAGGAGCTGCTCTCCTTCCTTTTCTGTCCTTCTCAGCTTTTCCAGTGTCCTGCACTTTGAAACATGAGCTCTTATTTTGTAGGGTATGCGATTCCTGACCTGCAATGCACGGGGGTGGGGGTGCGGGGGTGTTTGAAGCAGTGGCCCACTGATTCTCTTTCAAATCAAAAAATGGCGCCCTGCCTCATTTTTACCAGACGCTCACGAGTTTAGGAGCAGCTCAACATGCAAACACAACAGAAAAGCAGGAGCCAACATTCAGGATCCCACAGCTCCAAACTCACGCCATCAGCAGAGGGAGAACCAGGCTCAGCACAGCCTCGCAGCATTTTCACATCCAGCTCTTCATCTTCTTTTCATTTATGCAGACATGATTTTTCATCAGGCAGTCTCACATCTGAAACCCATGAACAGGAAGTGAAGTGAAGTCCACAGAGGTCGGGGGTCTCACTCTTGGAGCTCCTGGATCAGAGACTAGTCTGTCAGGTTTGGGATTAAAAGGACTCGGTTGAGTTTAGAAAAAACCTCCTAACCCTGACCTGTGTGATAACAGTTTCCATGTCACTGTCATGAGAAAAAGGACGTCGTGGCCACGAAAAACAAAGAGATCGCCTTCATCAGCATCTGCAGACACGGCGTCTCCTCTGAGCTCTGTGGGACCAGCAGCTGTAAAGGAGGACTCCTCCAGGCTCTCCAGCTCAGATGATCTGGGATGAGTCTGAGTATCAGGAAACTCCTTCAGTCCTGCTGGAAAAGATTCAGTTGTCAAAATGATGAAGCTGGTTCTCATCAAAGCATGAACATGTTCTCCTCTTTTCATGTCCTTGGCTTCTGGAAACAGTGTTAGGAACACGTTTACCGACACTTTCTGCACTTGTTTTGTGAGTTTTCTGCATCGGCCGATGGTGCAAAAGTCCTCGTATATGAAGGGGAAACACGAAGTGCCACTGAGGGGACATGTCCCTGCTCATTTCCTGCTTCGGTGTTCCCAGAGCCTAAAATCCCACCCAGTGAGGCACACTGATGATAGCTGCACATAACTGCAGGGAGACTCTGTGCAGAGGTGGTCATCTCTGCAACCACATCACTACAGACAAAGCTTCAGCAGCAGTTTGTTCAAACAGGAGCGCCGCTCAATGAGTGTGTGTGTGTGTGCGCGCGCGCATAAACCTCATTCATAATTCAAAATCTCTGCAATTATGCTGTTGTGGTAATGTAATAAAAAATAAATGTTCCTCGGGATTTTAATAATTCATACAACAAAAGCAGAGACAGCACCGTCAGTGGTGCATTATGGGTAATGAGGGCGTGAGGTTAAACTGAGTAAAGCCGCTTCCCTTCACACCACGCAGTGTTTTCAGTGACTGAAGTTTGTTCTTAAAGTGGCTGAAGAATCCATGCAGTCCCTCTAATGTCCACTAGAGGCAGTCTTCACTCTCAGGCCTGGAGTTGAAGCACAGTTTGATCTTTATGACATCATATCAGACTCCTGTCTTTAGACCAGCATGCAGCCTGTCATGTCTCTGCAGGTATTAATTCCTCACTACCCTCTTCAGTCTGGAAGCACTTCCTGTTTCTTCTTCTGCAGTGAATAAATGAGCACAGCTGATCAATAACAAGCTGATCACTCTCCACCTTTACAGCAGTGGTCTGAAATACAGACTTTAATGGCTTTAAATCAGCCCTGTGAGATTCCTCACCCTCCTTTTTTGGAACATCATTAGGAAACATTTTTCCTGTGAAGGGAGGGGAGGTGCAGGCCTATAAATAGAAGGTGGAGAATAAAGGGTGGTGGGGGAGGTGTGGGAGGGCTTTTAATGCCTGTACATCGTGTTTTGTCCTTTCTTTCTCCCCTCAGATGACTGCCCCTCCCTGTGCCTGGTTCTGCCAGAGGTTTCTTCCTGTTAAAAGGGAGTTTTTCCTTCCCACTGTCACCAAGTGCTTGCTCACAGAGGTTCATGTGATTGCTGGTTTTCTCTCTGAGCTTGTGGAGTCCTTATCTCAGTATCCAGCGCAGCTGGAGGTGATTTATGCACCCTTATTTTTCCAGTGCTGAATTTTAGTCCAGATGTGAGAAGATAGAATGTGGATTCTGAACTTTAACAGTGTGGTCCATCTTCAGAAATGATTTCCATTAAGGCTCAAAATGATAATAATGCACTGCTGCCTTTAATTTCTCCATCAGTCTGTGTGGATGGCTGATGGAGGTGTACAGCCCACGCTGACTGAACAAATTTTCCATCTACAGCCAGTATGAGGTTTAAAAAGCTTCATTGCTGAACTCAGACACACCAACTCTGTAAAAAGCGACGTGTACTCGTGACCCTCTGATGGTCTCAGTTACCGCTTTCCTTTATTATGAACCTGATGCTCACTGTATCTGCCATTAAAACAGGAGTGAAGCCTTTGTTTCTCCTCTTTCCAGCTCCTTGGTACAGCAGCACTTACTTTTTTATTCCACTTACAGCCGTGGTGATGACAGCCATCCAGCTGGTGATTTTTGGCAGAGGATCAGGAGGGTTTTAAGCTGTGACTCAGGTGACCTAATCACCCCTCATTTAGCAGAACAAGGTGTGCTCGTGTTGAACTACCTGCCCTGACTCCACAGCATGCACAGAGGTGCTGAATGAAGGAAAAGCGAAGAACGGGCTCTGATTGTTCCAGAGCTTAGAGTGATACCTGATAACCTGAGTTTACCTGCGCGATTTACCTCAGACACACAGAAACACCTGAGTGCAAATGATGTATCAATGATGCAGAGCACCGAAGGGTCACTACGCCGTATTGACCAGATCATTGCAGCGACTGTGCGCTGCCCCACCCACATTGTTCTGTACAGTAAACCCAGTGAGACTGTCGGCCGCCGCCTCTCTGCCCCTGATGTGAGCTCTGTTACCTGGTGATACAGTCTGGGGGGGGCTACCCGGTGATGTGGTGGTGGTGGGGTACCCATCAGGGGATAACAAGAGGATTTAAAACCATAATCATTTTCCCAGAACATCTGAGAAAGATTTGAGGAGACATTGGCAGTCCACTGAGCGTCAGCGAGGATGTCGGTCAGCGGAGTCTGAGGTCTCTGCTCGATCGGGCCTGTTTGGAGTTTAGATGTTCCCCTCGTGCTGCAGGATTTGCCTCTTTGCTGTTGTTCCTCTCACGCTGACACCTCCTCTGCATCTGTGGCTGACCTCATTCTTTCCTTTTAACCATCTTCAATTTAAAAAGAATAAATCATTGGTTTCGTTTTTATTCTGCGTGTTTTTTAGACATTGACTCCATCATCAGGCGGAGGCAAAGGCTGGCATGTTTCACCACTGCAGCCACACACAGAGCAGAGCGTCCTTCATCTTCACAGTGATGGAGACTCTCTGAAAACATCAGAAGCACAGAGACTCTTCATGTCCCCAAATCACTGAGCGGGTTTTATACTCACATTCGATTAGTTTCTTTCAGATGATGAAAGCCAGACGACTAATCGATACAAAGTCTCTGATAAAGACTTTAATCTTCCCCTCATGTCAGAAACGTGTTTCACAGAATCTCATCAGCAAAGCTTTGTTCTGTGAAAGAAAAATGAGCGTGAAGCTGCATTTAAACCCGAGGATCACCGAGTATTTCAGGATCGTCGTGGTCTTTGATTGATCTTTGGCTCTGTGGGGATGCTTCACAAACATCTCAAATCTACAACTGTAGTAACTGAAGACAGATGTGTCCTCAGAGAGATAACAAGATAAACATCTGGTGAATTTTTAATCTCTGTCAATCCACTTTGTACCTAATTAACAGGCTCTGGCTCCAATCTAGCTCCCAAGGGGGGGGGGCACTCACACCGACGATGAAGGAGGGAGATGGTTCAGTGCAGCGAGGACTCGCGAAAGACGCCTTGAGCCAAAGAAAAGTGCAAGTCAAAAAGGTCCAAACTGGATGTGATTAACCTGCAGCTTCTATAGCTGACGTCTGTGAACAGTCGACACAGCTGAATACCCAATATATGAATCATCTACATGTAAGTAACTATAAGGAGGAGGAAGTATAGACGGATATGATCCCACCCTCCTCGGGCTCCAAACCGTTGACTCTGTGAGAAACGTGGTTTGTATTCAGTGTTTGATAAACAGCTTAATCACTGTAAATATCTCTAACAATAAAAGTGTCTGAAATGATTTATGATTCGAGCTTTTACTCAGGACTGAAACGTTCTCCAGAGTTTGAGCTGATTCTGTGGTTTAGTCTCACAGCACGAAATCGAACCTGTTATACTTAATGTGATTTATCATCAGACTCACAGCTGTGTCTGTCAAATATCCAACTTTAGATTTAAATTCACTGATAATATAACCTAATACAGAGATTCTGTAATGTTTTGACCTTATAATATCACAGGGGTTATTTCTTTCAACAGGAGCAGGCAGAGCCGAGGAAAACTGTGAACAGTTGGGATCTGTTTAAAGTTTTCAGGATGTTTACCTCCATGAGCCAGCAGATCCTGGCTCTGTTTGTTTGTTCGTCAGTTTTCCTGCATCATATTAAATTAATTAGATCTCAGCAGGGATTGGATAATTGGTTGAATCCCAGCATGAATCAGGAAACAGTCCAGCCTGGCAGGACAGAGTGACAGGTGGAGGACTGCGGGGGAATCGCTGGCGGAACGTAGCGGAAAGGAAACAACACAGGACACAACCTGAGCAACCAAACACGGAAAAACAATGCAACTGGAACAGATAAACAGCAATGTGAGCAACGTAACCAGCAGCGCAACCACAGAGGTAAGACATGAAAGACAGCAGCACAACGACACAGTCGGAGCCTATCCCAGCTGTGATTGGGCGAAAGGAACCGTGTTCAGCCACCATGTAGTCGGAGCAACTACAGCATCCAGCACAGGTTTATTCTTCCGTCCCACTAAGATCCAGTTTATTCCCCATGCTTCCCAATTCGAGTCAATCCCAGATTAGACCAGGTTATGTGAATGTGGCACAGCTTTGCTCACAGCTGAGTGTTTGAGTTCATGCTGCCCAGATTTTTACTGTTGGAGCCTTCATTTCATCTGTGGATCGGTCCAGCTGCTCAAACATCTGCAGCTGTTTCCCTGAACCGAGGACTCAACTCTTCAGTGCAGGTCAGAGACAAAACATGAGGGGAACAAGGACCGAGGAAACCAGCACAACATGAGCAACAAACTAGAGACAGGAGAGCCGGGGGGAGGCAACGCAACCAGAGACAACAGGAGAACCACGGAGAGCAGCGGCTCAGGGTGAAAAGTCACCACCTGAACTGGAAGAAGAACAGATCTCCACTCCATCAGATCCTCCTCTGAAAGGTTTCTGTGGTGGAGAACGGTCCATGTGCAGGGGGAGGTGACGCTAATCCCAAACAGGTCACTGCTGAGGGGTCCAGAGCGACTCCTGCGCTGGACCGTGTGGCTGCTTCAGTAATAATGAGACGTCCTCTCGTCTCCTGGGGACAGTCCTGATCATCGCCATCTGTCAGCGGCAACAAAGGATTGTGGGATCTCAGACACACTCACAGCTCTGTGTGTGCGCTGAAGAGTAGCAGCTTTTCAGACTATAAATATGCTGGCTGATGTCACATGGAGATTTTTCTGAGACTGGAGTAGGCAGCTTCTTCTTCTCCTCCTCTATATTTAGCGCAGAGATGTGGCTGAGCGTTAATTAAGACGCTCTGAGGCGCCTTCACACCTCTGATGGTTTTCCGTGTGGGACGAGCTGCTCGCTTTCCTGCAGCTCCTTTCTTCTGACTCACGGTTGTGTCTGTTCATCAAACAGAGTTTCTGCATCTCCAACACAAACATCACAGAGGAGCACAGAGTGGGGTCGGATATGATGCAGAGGGTCCGGACCGCAGGCTGCTGTATGATGAGCTCTAATCCAGGGATCCCACCTGAACCTCTGCAGCAGAGGAGGAGTAAAGTTACATCATCATTTACTGATCAGGTGTATCCACATTTTTAACGTCCACAATGAATTTATACCACATGAAATTAGCCTGCTGTTAGATCAGCTTTATTACAGCAAGTCTGATGTTCCTGACTGACTCTCAGCTGCAGCTCGAATCAGTCCAGAAATAACCGATCAGGCTGGAAGTGAGTCATTAAACGGCAGGCCTGTGTTCAGAGTCATGATTAAGATTTAATGCTGGATCAGCTGAGCACAAAGAAACACAAACCAACAAGAACAGGATGCAACCTTAACACAAACCATGGTGCTACAAGATGCACAAAGAAAATGATCAGCAATAAACTGCAGAGATGCAAAAGAAAGAAAAGAAGAAACCACAAAAACCAACAAAAACTAGATGCAAATGAACACAACTGAGTCCCAAAACCAGCAGAAAGAAAACAAACAGAAAAACATGCGACTACAAAAACACAAAACTGCCCAAAAGACACAAAATGAAGCGTGAAACACAGATCAGAGAAATGAACGCAAATGAATGCAACTGCTCAGAGATCAAAAGGAGACGCACAGAAAGAGATGGAAGCGCTGCACAAGATGATGCAAAACACACACTAAATGACTCCAGAGACACACAAGCAGCTTCACACAGGCAGACAATGTTAAGGGGAGTGTGTGATTCCTCAGTTTATGATGCATCCTTATCACACACAATAACAACATAAGCTGATTCTCTTATGATAAACATTTCCCAAAGTTAAGAAGTTTGTGTGTTACAGCAGCCGGAGCCCGGCACACAACTGCACAACACACACAACAAAGAACACGTGAAGATCTCAGTCGAACGTTCATGTCATGGTGATGATTATCAGAGGGATCACCTCGTACGGCGTCAGAGTCACTGATGCAAACACAGGATGAGCGTCTCCCAGAGCTTCATAATTATAACAGAGCTGTGTGATGGTGAAGTGACAGACAGCCAAACGTTTACTAACAGTAAAATTAAAATGTTCCCACAGCTGTGAAGGAGCTCAGGACCAAACTGCTCAGCTGTGAAACTGAAAACTCACCTGTACGAGGGATTAGATAGTCTTTTGCTATGGCCTGTCTCTGATCGGGCATCGGGGCAGGAACAAACCACGAGCTGATGGAGGATACTCAGGACGGTGCTTGTTAAACAGGAGCTTTGTGTAGAGCAGGAAACTCAAAAGCAGACCAAGTAAACAAAACTCTGACAGTGCAAAGATCCTCACATGGAAACAAACAGAAAATCCATAAAAGTCCAGGGAGGAACAAGCGGAGGGATACAACAGGGAAGCAGGGCTATTTATACACACAGGAGGCTGATCGGGCACCAGGTCAGGAGAACGAGACACAGGTGCAAACAATCAGGACACAGAGGCAGGAAGCAGAATGAAAACTAGACTTCAAAATAAAACACCAAACATAGAGCCAAAAAACCCCAAAGACATGAAAAAATGAATAACAATGAACATAAGCACTGAAAGCAGCTCGAACAATGAGGATTACAGACCAACGACCCTGCAGAGTCACTGAGAATCAAATCTAAGAACACAGAATCTCAATGAACTCGACCAGAGAATAAGACAAAACCCTGGAACAAAGCAGGACCCATGACATTTTTACTTCCACTTTCACCTGCTGGTTCTGGTTGGACTCTGAAGGCTGCTCTGTCGGGTTTAGGAAAGATGTGGTGGGTCAAACACACTTCTTCTCTGCAGAGGCAGATCCACCTCACTGAAGCCTGTTTTGTGCATTAATGAGTGAAAACAAGGTGGTAGTTTCATCAAACGAAACCAAACTCTGCCCCTCTGTGTGACAGCTCGACTCTGAGCTTTGACAGGGATTTAGAAGTGAGTTCCTCAAACAGGTGGTGCAGCCAGCAGCTTCCTGTCTGAGTGTGACACCTGTCTGTGACACCTGTCTGTGATACCTGTCTGTGACACCTGCTGTCTGGTCTTATGTTAAGAAGGTTACTGTCAGTGTTTTGATTTTCTTCCACGTTCCAGCAGAAGAACGAATCTGAAATAAATCTGATTCTGATTTGTGACAGCAAATACTCCAAATAAAGGAAAGAAGGGGATGACATCAGAGACGTCTGAGAGGACTCCTGAGAACATACGAGCTGCAGTTATTAAACGCTGAGTGAATCTGTTTGTATTAAAGTTCGATTCAGATGACTTTTACTGTCTGAGAGCAGGGCAGACCCAGAGAGCTGCTGTAATTGATTATTCCAGAGCAGCTGAACAGCTGAGCGGCTCTTTGGTTTAAAAATTAGAAAATAAAGACACGAGGCTCAGTCTCAGAGATGGATGAGTCCTCGTTCAGACGCACCACAAAGAAAAAAACTCAGCCCCTTATTTTTGTGTTTTTGTTTTTATTTTTATTCTTTTTTTGGGGGGGGGGCATTATCATATAAAAGCCACTGAAGCTTCATTCAGACTGTGTGTGTGTGTGTGTGTGTGTGTGTGTGTGCGTGTGTGTGATGTTCTCCACCTCCGTCCTAATAAGCGGAGCTGGAACCACCTCCTCAGCCCCGTCTCCTCCTCTGAGTTTGCTGCGTTTCATCAGCTCAGCGTGAAGCTCCACAGAGCTGCTGCTCAGGGTCCTCCATGTGTTCACACTCGGACCCTGGTGAGCAGCTCCTCTCTGCACGCCATCAATAAGGTTCAGATTCATATGAAAGTAAACGTGGCAGAGAATGAAGGAGCATTTGCAGCAGATATTAGAGCTCCATGAAAAGTTCCACTGAGTCAGAATGAACTGATTATTCTCTACAGTAAGTTTAGTGTTTGATTTTCTGAAGCTGGAAGATATGAAAATGTAAGTGATATGAGCCTTTAAAGTTTACCCAGAATGAGTTTTTCCAGTGAATAATCAGATCAAACATGAAGGTACTGATGCTGGTTCAGACTGATGGATCATCACAGGAACCAGGGTCTCCTCCTCCTGTAACACTGATCTGCATGCAGTTTCTAACTGAGCTTGAATGTGATTTTCAGCCCTGAAAGTTTTGTGTGGCTCTCTGCTGTGCTGATGAAGATGTGATCGGAAATGCTGTAAAATCCTGTGAATCTGAACTCTGAACATCTTCATAGTGTGAAGGTAAAATTTAGCATGGCTTCATAAATATTCTAAAGTTATCATATGAGAAACATCAGCTGATCGTGAGGCGGTCAGGGTGGAACTTTTCTCTGATTTGATTTGATCTTAGATTATAATGATGATGACGATGATCTCTCCAAATGAAGCTTCAGGGCTCTGAGAAGCTTCTTCCTTCTGTTATCCTGAAACAGTGCTGGAGGATCCGAGGAGGAGGAAAGGAAATGAGCTCTCCTTCCACAGCTGATCGAACTCAGCCGGCCTCACATCATCTCTGCACACCCTGCAGATGTGAGCTCGACAAGACCACCAGCAGAGATGCTGATGAGACGGCGATGTTCAGCTCGGGGTAGAAAAACAGATCCTTCGTTTTACAGCAGATGTTCAGTTTCCTCCAAAGAAGGACACGAAGCAGAGATGCTGATGTGTTTCTCTTTTCTCTGCTCCAACAGGGATTAGACCTTCTCTGTCCGTCATGATGGACAGAGAAGAATCTAACCGTTCGACGGAGGCAGAAACGATTTGTCCGGCAGCCACGACTCAAAGGTTTAACTGTCGCAGCACGACCGACACTCGCAGCTCAGTCCTGAACGTTCCTGCAGCCGCTGCTCCTGCTTCCCTGAAATTGAATTTGAGGATTAAATGAGGAAATAGGATTATGATGTTAGTTCACAGACAAAATTCCCACACCAACCAACAAATGGTGAACAGGTCGACTGTCACTCAGAGCAGCAGGACAAAGAGAGGAAGACTGCATCCAGAGAGGAAGAGGAAGAGTTTTTAAGACTGAAGGAGAAAAAAGAGGAAGAGGCTGAAAAATACCAGAGAACCAAAGCTTGTGCAAAAAGCTCCAAATCCTCACATTAAAAATATCTGAGGTCAACAAGATCAGCTGATTGTGCTGCTAAGATATCAGTTTCCAACCTCAAACTCTGAGCAGTCCAAATTCTCATGAAATGATCAGTGCAGCTGTTCTTCCAGCTGTTCCAATAAAGTTTAACATCCATGAAAAAGAGGATTTATGAGGATTGGCTGAGTCAAAAGCTGCCAGGAAATCATTTCCATCTAAAGATGATATTCCACGTTCTGATTAACACTAAATCACAACAACAGACGTCTTGAGGTGCTTTCTGTTGTAGGGTAAAGGCCCTACAATCACACGGCCCCCTATGAGCAAGAACTTGGCAACAGTGGGAACGAAAAACTATCTTTAATCCCCCCATTAGTCATTAATATGCTGCTGTGTGCAGATCAGCTGATGTTAATGCCAGCACACATCAGCTAATGGCCGTTTAAGCTGTTTCAGCCAGTCCACACACGCTGCTGCCTCTGTAAGCCACCTTGCAACCCACCTACATGCTTCTCATGTTGTTCCTGACTTCTGCTCCCCCACACAACCCCCACCAGCAAAGATAAATGACTGAGTAAACAGAATCTTCTTAGGCCTACAATGACACTCAGAAAAACACTTGGAAGAGTTCAGTTTTCATGAAGTGAGACTGAAAAACTTTCGTTTCCTTTGTGATTTCTGCTCCTTGTTCTGCTGTGATGTGTGTCTCCATAGTTTCCCATCTGTCCTTCATGTTCTTCATGTGACTTTCTGTGTTTTCCTGCCCTCCTCAGTGTCTGGTGAACTTTACCTGTCCCTTGTGTCACTGGCGTGTGTGGTTTCTCCCTCAGTCATTGGCACAGCTTCATCACGTTCCTGAGTTTCCATCTTCTCTTGGATTCCTCTGGTTCACCTGCCTCACTGTGCAGCACTTTGTCCTCTCCACCCTTACCTTTTCATCTGCTTTGTGTCTGCATTCAGGTCCTTTCTTTTCCTCTTTTCTGAAAGCTCGAAAGTCCCGGGAACATTTCGTTCTGCTCGGTGCTTTCAGACTGAGGAGGATGACTGAATGGAGGTCAGGCTGAAGTATTTTTCCTCTGCTGCTTCCTTCAGTCAGAACATGTCAGCAGGACATTGATCAGAGGCGACACCGTGAACGATAAAACTTAATTCATGTCTTCTCCTGTAAATAAATAAAAGCAGAAGTCAGGCGGGACCACCCCGCCAAACCCTCCCTGTCATCCATCACTGCAACCATCCCTCCATCTCTGACAGCCGTTCATCACTCTGCATCTTTCCACACATCAAACCGTCACTCTGCCTTTCACAGGCCGACATCTGCCTGTAAATCTCCACACAAACTCCACCTGAAGACCACGAACCTGACCTGGAAACTTCTGACTGGCTGCTTTTAGCTTCTTCATCAGGACTGGGAACAGCAGAATCCTGAGCTTCCTGCTTCAGTCAGTTTAATTAGTGAAGTTCACGTTAAAATCTGCAGCATCACCAAATGAAAAGTCTCCTAAGCAGCCACAGCAGGAAGTGTCCAGTTTGCCGACCTGAGGTAAGTGAAAGGTCAGTCATTAGGGTGGAGGGTGGCCTCCAGCCTGACAGATAGACTTGTTGCTGTTGGTGGATCAGACTACGAGCTCGTTTCTTTTCACTCTGACCTTCACCGCTGCAACAGTTTGAGTCATCTGTGTTTTTATGTTTCAGTCACACTGAAACGGAGGTTGGAGATGTGGCACAGCCACAATTATTGCACCTGTGTTCGATCGAGCTCTCGCTGCCTTTGAAACGGTTGGATGAGGATGAGATGGAGTCAGTCTGCTATCGGGCTGCACCTGAAGAGGTCAGTTTGTTGATTATAAGCGATTTATTTGTAATAAATCTGCAAAAACTCTGTTTGCGATAATAACTGTGAAAATCCAAAATGTGCATCTGTCTGCAGCCACAAATCCACTCTTGACATTCAGAGTTCTCAGATTAGAAACAGAAATTCAGAAGTTGCTCCACAAATAGTGACGTAGTCGCTGCAGGATGGTAACGTAGCTGCAGAATGACAGAGGCGCTCAGCAACACAGCACTTTTATAGACACGTAACCAGGGTACAACGAGCTGCGTGGAGTCAGACGTGTTGGTTATCTGCAGACCTTCAGCCCGTCTGAGTCGGACTGAGGTGGATTGGAGTCGCGTTGCCTCCTTTAAAGTGTTTTAATGGGATGGTAACAGGGTAACTGACAGAGGTGAATTCACGTCTGATTGATGGATAATACAGACATTACAACATGAAAGTGACCAAATAACATGAAATATAAAACATTTATATCTGTTTGATTAAGGAGATCATCACCCTCATGTTTGCTTCTACTGCAGAGTTCCTGAGTTCTCCCTGACTTGCTGCCTTGGCTCCTCCCTCCTTGTTTTTCCCCCTCACCTCCTCTTCCTGTCTCTCTGGTGGGCGGAACTAAGGTGTGAGGAGAGGAAGTATAAACAGAGAAATGAGACACAGTTCATTTCACTTCCTGTCTTTGGATGAATTTCTGTCCCTCCTTGCTCGGTTTCACCTGTGCCCGTTAGGTCTGTGTTTGTCTTGTTTTTGGTCAGCTGTTTCTGGCCTGTTATGTGATTGGTTGTTTTCTTTGGCCCGTTCCAGTTGGTTCCCTCCCACCAAGTGGAGGAGGAACGGCTGAAGAAGCTTTTCCTCCGGCTGTCGGATGAAATATCAAGAACATGTTAAACATGAACCATCAGAGTGAGCTCATACCTGCTGTGTCCGACACCAACAGGTGCTGCATCTTCACAGAGAGTGTTGCTGAGCAGCGTGATGGAGCGCTTCATCAGTGTTTGTTTGTGGGTCCGAAGAGCTCTGAATGGGATGGAGTCTCCACAGGAACAGAGTGAAAGAGTGCAGAGGGTGGAGGAGCAGGATTCCTCTGAAAGCTCTGGATGGATTTCCATGAAAATGTTCCTGAGGTGCAGCTCGGTCAACTTAGAAGACATTAAGTTCAGCAGTGAGGATCCAGGACATCTTGGAAGGACCCCTCGCTGCTGCGAGCCTGACATCATGTCTGCACAAACACATATCATAATACTGAAATAATAAAACAATTGTGTAGATATTTTAATCTGCCCTGTTGGATTTTCATGTGTTCATTATGAGAGCTCGGTTCTGTACCTGCCTGTTTTTGAAGGTCGTGCTCTCCCTTAAATCTCAGAGGATTAATGGAAGGATTTTGTGTTCTGATTGTCGCTGCAGTGTTGGATTCGCTGCTGCTGTCCTGCTTCAGTGTGACGGCCTCCCCGAGCACAAAGCCGCTTAATAAAGGCGCCCGCAGAGTCCTCATCAGAGCAGCTGACATCAGCCGGCCTCTGGAGTCTGACCGCGAGCGAATCTCTGCGGGAGGTTCAACATCTGCAGAATAACGAGCACGCCGTCACAGAGCATCCACGACACTCTGCACACGCAGTGCTCAAACCTCTCAATGATTTAAATGACCCTCTGAAGCAAACAGCTGCAGCATGAAGTCATCACCGCGCAGCGCCACCTTCTGTCTGTTCACGCCAGCTCAGACTCCCACCATCCTCACATTTTATTTTGGTGAAACTAGTATTAATGAGGCATTTACTGTGAAAGGATTCCACTGTTTCTGCTCAGTATTGACCTTTGACCTTTCACATTGTGACTGATCCACAGGAGCTATTTGTGATCTTTTTTTTTTTACAGGTGTGTTAAATCTGTTGTTTCTGGTCATGTGACCTGCACAGAGGTTCTCTGAGGCCAGTTTTTGTGTTATTTTTGTAGCTCTGAGTGTATTTGTGTGTGTCTCAGTTTTTTTAGAGCTTCGAGCTGGTTGATGTTTAATCATCCTCTGAAGTTTAAGTCTATTTTAGGAGGCAGAGCTGTGGCCAGTTTCTGTTTCCACAGCCAGCACAGAAGGAGAGGAGGAAACAGGAAACAGGAGCTTTGTTTCAGGCAGCGAGCGTCCGACTGCTTTTCACCAGCTCGCAGGAAGATTTCAGATCCACAGAAAGAAACTGCTTCTTCAGGTTTGGTTTATTCATGAGTGATTAAACACCTTCAGAAAAATCTTCACCTACAAATTCAGCGTTTATCAGCCAGAGGAAACCTGCTGCTCCCGCAGGAACGGTCCGACACCACCTCAGAAACTCAGGAGGAACAGTGGCTTCTGTAATGGAGAGTGTCATCACACTCTCGGGCCAACAGGACACCTCAGTGTGGGACAGAGGGCTCAGTGATGTGGGCAGTGAGGATTTTAAGTCTGTTATTGATGAGGATCTCAGTTTGATCCTAATTTAATCCAAGTGTGTGAGCAGATGTCTTTTTCCTGCATTTCATAATAATAATAATTTGATTCTTGTACTTTAGTGTGGCTTCATATGAGCCACAGTCCAACATAATCCTTCTTTCTTCTTACACTGGGCCTTGGTGCAGCCCCTCGGTTCATCCCCTGTGTGTACCTTTTTAGCTCCTCCCCTTTATGTCAATTTTCTTATGATTGGTTGAGGAGCAGGTGGGTGGAGCCTCTAGCTTCTCTCTGTGACATCATACAGATCCAAGAGTAGAAAAAACTGTGGCTCACAGGGATTATTGTACACACACTAACCTCCTCATTAACATTTGAATCTGCTGAATGTGAACATCCAGGAGCAGAAGAAGACCTGTAATTTTAACTGAGATGTTTATGGTGTGATGGACATGACCTGGAGTACAGAGCTCGGTCCCTGCAGGATTCTGCTCAGAGACAATAATTCAGAGTCCGGACAGCAAAACAGGAGAATGTGCAAAAAGTCCAAAAAGGTCCCAGAATCAACCCCACAGAAGTCCAAAGCAGTCTTCTGTTACTATTTAGAATGACCTGGAGATACTTAAGCCTTAGTTTAAGGATCTTCATCTGAACCAGAATGATGCAGACCTACCACTACAGAGAAGTCTTTAGGTTTTCCTCTGCCACTTAACGTCTTCCTGTCTTCCTCTCAGGTGTCCAGAGTGCCACGCCCTCGATGAGATTTAATGAATGTGGAGCATTGTCATGTTTCTGCCTCCTGCTCAGCTGTAACAGGATTTCCAGCCGTCGTCACGGGAGAGATATTAATGATCTCGGATTAATTATGCCTCTTCTCTGACGGAGCAGATGAAGACGAGGAGGAGGAGGAGGGAGTCAGAGTCTTGTTTAACAGCAAAGATTTGATTAAAAGATTGATGAGCGCTGCTGTGGGTTCAGCCTCCACATCTCGTTATCCCGGCCTCCGGTTTGCAGGCTGTGATCGGAGCTGGAGCGTTGTGTGTTTCGGGAGTTTTGTCACACCATTTGTTTTTTGGCTGTGCTCCGACCTCACGCTCTTCACTCTCATTAACTAATGTTTGTGGGCTGTTTGGGGATCAATCGGCTCCTCGTTATGAATTCATGAAGTCATTTTGCAGCTGCATGTCGAACATCACCTGTGACACCGGCGCTCATTACACATTTGGAGCGTTCTCCTCTAATGACTCTGCAGCAGCAGCCTCTGAATTAATCTGCCTCTGACTTTCACTTCACACACACACCTGAGTGCCTTCAATCAGATTTGCTGATGGTTGGGGCTGTGTGACCATCACTGCGGTACGGGGCCCTGAACCTTTGTCAAAGCGGGACTGTTTGTACACTTCTGACAAGACAAAGTCTGAATCCAGAGTCGGTCACAGGGGAATGATGGAGCTGCTTTCAGGTTCCGCTCAGAGCTGGTTGGCATGGCGTCAACCTCCCACCCCGCCCCCACCCCGTGGGGGAGTTTCAGATGGTGTGTTGACAGGTGCCTCCTGCATCTCCACAATACAGACAAGGTGTCTTTAGGTAATGCATCAATAACAGGCACATGTCAGACAGCTGCAGAGTCTGCATGATGGATGTTAAGATTATCAATGAGGTTCTGTTTGGATCTTTGTGACTGACACTCAGGCCTCTCACCGGGTCTGTTTATACAGCGAAAGGGGGGACGGCGACATGGGGTTTGTTCGGTCTGCAGGCTCTTCCTCGTCTGAGAATTGGAGGCCCCAGCAGCCTACCACATCCCCTAATACTTCCCCCTTGTGGCGGAGCCACACAATAACATCTTCCTAACTCCAACTAAAACCTTCTCCACCAGTAAACACTTAAAACAAATTATAGTTGCCACCATACACCTGTAGATGTCACAGTGACAACTGTCAGCACACTGTGTCAGAAGTATGTTTAACAAAAAAAAAGTAGTGAAATATTCTGCCGCAGACTGGCGACCTGTCCAGGTGCACCCCGCCTCTCGCCCTGTGACAGCTGGGATAGACTACAGCATCCCATGACCTTGGATTGGATATGTGTGAAAATGAATGGCTGGATGGATAAAGCAGTAGGAATGACTTTTATGGCGTAAATGGGCGTGGCCTTTGCCCAATTCTTCAGCAGCATCCCTGAACCCATAGACACATGCTCCTGTCTGACTTCTGCACACAGGTGATAAAAAATGTTTAAAACAATGGCCAAGTGCTGGGATTAAAGACACAGACCAGGTGGATCAGATGATGTCAAAGCTTCCTCTAGAAAGAACATCAGATTAAGGTGAAGCGGAGGTTTAGGGATCCTTCCTGACTTCTGCGCAGGTCAGTGAATCGTTGTTACCTGTGAGTTTTTAGAAACAGACGTTTTTGTGTGGAGTTGTTTTGCTGTTGGTCCTTTGCTGTGGTGCTATGAGGAGCAGACTGTTGTTCTGTTTGTTTGGTGTGAAATAAATAAAGAAGCGTTGTTCCACGCAGCGGCTCCCTGAGATGAAGTTTGGGGTTTTATCCGAGCTGGTGGGTCGAGGAACAAAAACCAGGTAGTGCGAGTTTTAAATGTTTAATGAGCTGAAACAAACGCAAAGCTCAGTGTTTATGGATTAATCCGTTCCTAATGAATGTGCTGTGATGTGTGTGTTTGTGTGCGAGCTGAATGAGGAATAGAATGCAGCATGATAAGGAGCTCCTGAGTGGATCTAATGGATGCTTCTTTGAATATTCGCAGCTCATTTAAACATCCCCGGGACCAGTTATTAATACGTTTCTAACTCTGCAAATTAAAGCTCTAACTCACTGATGACGAACAACAATGAGGATGTTAATTTATTCAGCGGCACATTGAGTGTCTCGATACAAGTGAGCTGCGCTCATCGAGCTGCTGAGGGCTGGCTAACTGCTGGAGCATTAATTAATCACAGCAGCGATAAAATCTGCATGTGCAGGGGCTGCACTTGCTGCTTTTCTTCCTGTTTTCATCATGACTTGCACAGATGAACACACAAACCAAATGAAAGTGCAGATCAAATGTCTCATGGGATCCTGACTGCGAATTACATCTGGATATGTGAAAACACGGGTATAAACAAATCGGCCTCAGGAAGTGTTGAAAATGTCTCTGTAATTACGTTCAGGAAGCTCTCTGTTTGCAGTAACGCTCCTGCTGTACTTGATCAAACTGTGTTCGGTCGGGCTGTATGGAGACTGTGGAGTCACTTAGTGTCTTTTACACAGCCAAACCTATTCTATGGTTTCTATTTTCTCTACCCACAGAGAGAAAATCATGATAAAGGAATCCGATAAAGAAAGGAGTCTCTGTGTGGGCAATAGTTCAATCCCAGCTCTTCGATATAAATCCAGCCATTTAAGTCCAAGCTGCTGGTGTCCTCCCAGGTGTGGATGTACTCACCGCAATACATCAGCCTCAGTGGGATCAGCCTGCATCCACAGACTGTATACACTGTTCTTTGTTTCCTTTGATTCCTGAATCATGGACCAGCCCCCAAACACAACCACAAACAGGACAGCCAACCAGACTCTGCTTTTAAAAGAAATCACTGGCTGGTAGTCTGAGTCTTGGCTGTGGTGCTCTCGTTTATGTTCCCATCAGGGCCAGATATAAAAGTTAAACAAAGACCACCGTCCCTAAATGGACTGAACACACAAAGCTGTGACCTGGACCTTCTACAGCTGTCTGACTTGGACTTGTCTTCATCTCGTGGGTGTGGATGTCACAGCCTCTTCCAGGTCTTTTACCCTGGATTTGATTTCTTTATCTGATGGTTTGAACTTGGCCAGTGTTTGTGTGTTTGTCTCACCCCAGCAGTGGATTAGACTCAGAACTTTTTGATTCTTTTGATTGAATTTGTTTGCAATGATCTCTGAATGCAGCTTCTTTGAAATCAGAGCAGCGGGGCAGTTCGTGAACAGACTAAAGTCTGCATGGACAAACACGCTGACAGCTCCTTCACGCTTCCTGATCATCGTCTTATTGGACTGTAGGTGGAAACAAAAGAAGCTCATCTGAATGCAGATTGCACGCTCATGCTTTGTCTCTTTAGTGGAGGACTCGTCCTTCATCGAGGAGCATCCATCCTTCAGAGGACAGAAGGTTAATGATCTCAGTGGGTGCTTCCCCCCACAGGAGTTGGCCTGCAGAGGATTTACTCTGAAGCTAACGGTGCATTCAGGTGCTCCTCACTGAGCTCTGAAACATAACCAACATTTCTGAGTTTCCTGGCAGGAATTTACCTCAGACCATCAGATATTATAAAAATGAATCTTATTTACTGTCTGTGAAATGACACAAGCAAAGCTGATCATTTAGCTCATATATCAAATGTACGAAAACCACTTTGCGTTCTTTACAAAGAACAAAAAGAAATGCAGTTGTTCCCAAAGCTGGATTGTTATGAGGCACTGATAATCCTGTTTATTCCACTCCTCTGGCCTCGGGTTGTCCAGCAGTTTTAGAATAAAGCAGCATCCATAATGTCACAGCTATCCATAAAGTACTCTCATCTCTGCTCTCTGAGGTTTTGGGATTGATCTGTATTATTGTCTTCATTCTGGTCTTGATGTTTTGGCTCTTTGAGCTTTGAGGTAAGGGTCGAGTGTGGAGTCTGCAGACCATAAACGTACAAACCTAACCAACAAATACAAGTACTGAACACTGAGGGCCAATGATGGGAGAAGATCCAGAGTGAAAGTGCAGACCGAGGAGTGGAACACTCAGGTGCTTCTGGTCTCACAGGTGTCAGTCAGGGGCTGGTTTGACCTTGTGAACCCGTTTCAAAGGCAGACACATTTTGCTGAACTGATGGCGAAAAACATGAATCACATGTTGGAAACAGGATGTCTTCACCCTGCAGCGTCTTTTAGAGGAGACAACAAACACACGATTCACCAGACGTGAGTCACTCCGGCGCTCACAGACACGTGCTGTTTAAACATGTTTGTAAGTCATGTCCATCTGACGGGCGAACTAATCACATCTGATAAACGTGATGATCAGAGCGAAGTGGCTGCGAGACGGAGAGGAGGCAGATTTATTGGAATAAACACAAACAGAAAACCTTCTTCTGTCAGTGCTCAGTTTTCACTCAGACAGATTTTTAATCCTCCTCATCTCCTCTGAATAAGTGAAAGACGTGTAAAAAACACGAGTTCTGTTTAATCCCTTTTAAGCGTTCCTCAATAAAAATCTTTGATTAGCATATGTATGACAAACAGAAAGAGTCTGATCTGCATTTATATTCACAGTTTAAACCTCAAAGCATTTTATTCAAGCTCAGAATCAGCTTTAGATACCAGTGAGTTAATGTGGAGCAGGTGTACAGGTGAGCGTGGAGGTCAGGTGATGCTAAAGGTGAGGGAGATGTTAAAGGGGCATAGAGACATTAACAGAGAGGCTGTTTGGTTCAGATTCAGTTCAGGATGTCAGACACGATCAGCAGAGCTTCTTCACGCCAAATCATTTCTATTCTTAGACTTCGACAACAGAGACGTGAAAAACATCTTCAGAGCTTCAGAGAATCCAGCAGCTATTTCTGATCACATCTTCAGCTGAGAGTTCAGGTCATGTGACAGGAGGAGAAACAGACACCGTTTGGGTGTATTTTTACCTACAGAATGAAAATATATGTACACAGTCACTCAGACAGAGGGGAATAAAAGTTAGAGTCAGTGAGGAGTGAAAACCTCAGATTCACCCTGCTGCCCTGGTTCAGGTGGAGGTCCAGAAAAGGCTCGAAAATGTACAATGAAGCATATTCTGTAATATGTATGCATTAAATGCTTTTTATTGCCAATTTGTCAATGCACTGGAACATGACTAAAAAAACTTGAGACCCAGTGGTGGATCTGCCAGCCCTGATCAATCGATTCAATTGAACTTTATTTATATAGTGTCAAATCACAGCAACGGTCACCTCAAGGTGCTTTATATTATAAGGTAAAGACCCTACAATAATACAGACAAAACCCAACAATCAAAACAACCCCCTATGAGCAAGCACTTGGCGACAGTGGGATAGAAAAACTCCCTTTTAGCAGGAAGAAACCTCCAGCAGAAACAGGCTCAGGAAGGGGCAGTCATCTGCTTGGGGCTGAGGGTAGGGAGGCAGGCAAAAGGCACACTCTGGAAGAGAGCCACAGATTAATAATAACTAATGATTAAATGCCTCCCATTCTACTCTAAAGTATCCTAGGAACCTCAGGTTTATGCTGCAGCATTTTGGATCAGCTGAAGGCTTTTCAGGGAGCTTTTAGGACATCCTGATAATAATGAATTACAGTAGTCCAGCCTAGAAGTAATAAATGCATGAATTAGCGTTTTAGCATCAGTCTGAGAAAGGATATTTCTAATTTTAGAAATATTGCACAAATTCAAAAAGGCGGTCCTACATATCTGTTTAATATGTGCATTGAAGGACATATCCTGGTCAAAGATTTCTCACAGTGTTACTGGAGGCCAAAGTAATGCCATCCAGAGTAAGGATCTGGTTTGACACCATGTTTCTAAGATTTGTGGGGCCGAGTACAAGAACTTCAGTTTGATCTGAATTTAGAAGCAGGAAATTAGAGGTCATCCAGGCCTTTATGTCTTTAAGACATTCCTGCAGTTTAACTAATTGATGTGTATCATCTGGCTTCATGGATAGATAAAGCTGAGTATCATCTGCATAACAATGAAAATGTATGTAATGCTTTCTAATAATACTGCCTAAGGGAAGAATGTATAATGTAAATAAAATTGGAGCTAGCACAGAACCCTGTGGAACTCCGTAATTAACCTTAGTGTGTGAAGAAGACTCCCCATTTACATGAACAAATTGGAGTCTATTAGATAAATATGATTCAAACCATTGTTTGAGGCACTGAATCAAATACCAAAGAGCTGAGCTGTGAGCACAGGTCCTTCTACAGCATGTTGGGCCCTCATGGAGTCTGAATCTGACAGTGTGGCCAGAAACATAAACATCCCCTTTTTTGCTTGTCTTGTTGACTCGCTGGTGTCACTTTGATTTGCACCTGTGCAGGTGAAATGGATTCAGTGGTTTCTGCTTCCTCACTGGACCGACTGATGTCTCTGACATTTACTTTACTCTGTGATAATCAAGTGTTCCCGTCATCATTTTGAGATCCACAAACACACAAGCTTTAATAAGAAATGCTGTCTATGGAAACAGTAACAGCCAATACAAACATGAGCAGCAGGGCGCCAACTGCATCTCACCTGACAGTCTCAGGTGTCAGTGATAACGGCATGATGAGGTAGACGGAGTGAAAGAAACACTAGTGGGACCCATGCATACACTGTGAGGCTGACACTGACCTCATAAAGCATCCGGAGCCTGGATGTCAGTACGTTTCTGCACATTTTAATGAGCAGAGATATGACTTTGTACAACAAGCAAATACTGATGCTAATTCTGAGTAATGTGAGTGCTACACTTCAGTTAATTAAAAAGTAAAAATATCAATGAGCTGAGTGAGTGCGCAATCGGTGCTGATCAAATCATTTGGAGCCAGCTTTGTGCTGTTTTATTAAAAAAATTGATCTGAGCTGTTTGTGAATCTACATAAATATGAAATTATCAGAGTAAGAATGCACACAGGACCGTAGATGATTTACTGTGCTCTGAATTTCTTCAGTGCCCCCAGCAACAAACTGTTTAGCTGCCACCAAAACAAAGTGTGTAAACGGTGTGTTTTCCAGCTTTATTTATTCACGCTGATGACACATTATTATCAACATGCTGCTTTCCAACACTTCACACTCACAAACCTGCCTCTGAGCAGCTTCATCAAACTAATTCCAATAAAAAAAAAACAAAAAACAGATTAACAAAATCTGAAGAAATGCTTGAATTTTTTTCTGGCCTCTTCGAGCCGCAGAAAACCTTCTGGTTTTGTTTCAGCCCACGGAGCGGCTAGCAGGCGCAGCTCAGTCTGCTCGCCAATGTTTCTGAATGTGGTATGAAGCCACTCCTGGTTTCTGTTCCTGAGTGGAGAGTGTGTTGGAGAGTGTGTTGGAGAGTGTGTTGTGCAGGGAGCCAGATGTTTGTGTGGTCCTGGGTTTCTGTTCACTTTTTTTTTGTTTTCCTGATTTCCTTGGTATTTCCTCAGTGTTTTCCTGTCTTTCCTTCCTCTGTCCTGTCTCTGTGTTGGTATCTTTGTTATTCTCTGTTCCACCATCTTTGTCCTCATGATTTCTGTGTCTCTGGCTCTTCTTATCCTGGCTGATGTATTATTTTATTTCCTGTTTTTACTTTGATATTTTTCTTTTTAATTGCTCCCCCGTCCCCCTCCCTGATCAGTCACATGTAGCCCTGTGTCCCCTGTTTATGCTCCTTGTTTTGGACCTTGGTTTCTTGTGCTTCTCGTGTTGGCTTAGATCTTGGTCCTGAGTTTCTGTTTGTGCAGTTTATCACTGCAGCTGAAATGCTCTCATTAATAGTCAGCTATATTTTGGTTGGCTTGGTTTCCTTCTGTTCTGTTCAGGAACTTCATCCTCCAACATGAGCAGTTATATAACAACACATTTTACTGCATCATCTTCATCTTTAAATCCCATTTTCTCTCCAAATTGTGCCGTGAGGCTGCCGTCACTTCATCACAGCTGCTGTTGCACCGCGTCATGTTTTCATCCTCCTCTGATGTTCAGGACACAGATTCATCCTCCACAGCTCTCCATCCCTCTGTGGCCTCAGGTGTTTGTTTCTTTAGGACACCTGAGAACATCCACAGCTATTTTTATTCTCTGCATCCTCATCATCACTGCTTCCACCCCGATTCCTGTGACAGACTCTGATTTCAGTTTGAATTTCAGCCGGAGAAGATCAGATCAGGCTGGACATGTGATGTTACCCAGCTGGAGGTTTTTGATCAGCAGCAGTTTGACCCTCCTCAGAAACTTCCCTTTACTTCAGATGATCAATATTTCTGTTCTGCAGAGTTTGATCTCCACACAGCTGAAGTGAAGCATGAGCTCGTCCTTCAACAGGAACTTTGTTAAGAAGTGGAAAAATATGCCTGAAACTATGATGATACAGAAAATCGACGTTCTGACATGTTTGTTGTGACTCTGCACTTCTTTAGTTTTTATGTTTCACTGCACTGCGCCTCACAACAACAGGAACATGACAAAATACACAATCTTCATCCTCCAGGACTGAAAAATGAGGGAGCACCAAAAACTGAAAGTCCAGCTGTGCGGTCAGCAGCTGCATCGATGGACCGCCTCTCTGTGTGTTTGTTCTTTAACCAGAACAAAAGCTGAGAATAACTGTGACGATGTCTTCATCCTGTCAGCGGCAGGCATGCTGAGGAATTATTCTCCTCTCATTCTTCCTCCTCTGCCCCCTCAGATATGCAGGCAGCAAAGTACAGAGTGAGTTATTGTGGCTTATAAGCAAAAATCTATAAGCCTCAGCTGCACTGACAAATGATCCCAGTCTGATTTCCTCAGGGGGAGGCCGAGTCTGAGTGAGTGTGTCTGAACTGGATGTGTTTAAATTTTTATCACATAACCAGCTCTTATTCGCCTCGAGTGTAGAAGACGATAAAAGCAGCAAGTGGCTGATGGGACGTGAAACCCCGAGGCTGAAAGCTGACGGAGAGCTGACCAATCACAGCAAGCAGAGCACCAATCAATCCTGTCGTCATGGAAAGCTTCCTCCTTCTGTCTGTGCGTGTGTGATGCTGATCGTTCTCTGAACCTCGCTCCACCGGTTCTCCACCCCTGCATCAGCTCCGGTTCCTTCTCCGTCAGAGAAATCAGGGTGGCAGTGGTGAAGTGGGTAGGTGCTCACCTTGCAACCGGAGGGTCGCGGGTTTGAGTCCCCGTCTGAGCGTGTCATTGTGTCCCTGGGCAAGACACTTAACCCACATTGCCTAAGTGTGAATGTGGTCGGTGGTGGTCGGAGGGGCGTAGGCGCGAATTGGCAGGCACACGTCTGTCAGACTACATTAGTAGCTTACCACCACCAAGTATGATTGAGGTGTGAATGAATGGTGCACAGAACTGTAAAGCGCTTTGAGTACTGTGACAGGTGCTACATAAGTCTAAGGTATTATTATTAAATGCCATCCCCTGCTCTAGGAGCCTCTGCTGTTCCAGGGGTTAGGGGTCAGCACTCCCAAGTCCCTCCTTTGACCTGCTGCTTAGCTTTTACAGCACCCGACTGCAGTACCTGGCCTCGTGGGTGGTGGGTCCACAGGGCTACAGATCCTTATCTGAGCTTTCAAAATCACTCGTAGTCCCACCCCTCCCCCAGGACCAGTCTGTGCACCACAGCGACCGCGACCCCCTCCCCCTCATTAAGGTTCTTCTCCTCATAATTAGATTGAACTCACACATTTGCAGGATGTTACAGTGTGTCACTCATTCAGCTGATTCTGAATATGGTTTTTCTTTCACTAACACATCCTTTGCTCTCTGCTCATATGTAATGCACTGTTATGGAAAAACATCTGGAACAGCTGTTGAAGGTGTTTCTGAGTCTGTGTGGGGCGCTCACCCTTCACCGCTGCTGCTTCCCTCCTATAACGAGTCTGCAGGATGGCACGATGAGCCTTAAATAACTCATATTTGTTTCACTGACCACCTCTTAAATGACAAATGTGCCTGAAATAACATTAAAACTGGTGTTAATCATTATTATTATTGCTGTAGTTGAATCAGTGCTGGAATTAAGTTGTTTGATAGCAGCGTAATGAGCTCTGCTGTTTCCTGTTTGTGTGAAACAAACTGCAGCTCTGCTAATGAGCAGGCGGAGGCCCCGAGGAGCTCAGACCAATGAAAGGTGAGGCTGACGCGTTTCTCATCAATACTCGATACTTGAACTTCAGCAGCTTCTCTGCGTGATGGATGGCGGGAATCAAGAGGCTTTAAAGCCTCATCAGATACAAGTCCACAAACACTCGCTATCCTCTGACTTTCTGAAGATTTGTATGAAACTGAAAAACATAAATCAAAGGGTTAATGAGCCACACATGCTCCGATGATATTTGCAGGAAGAGGCTTTGATTGGAACAGTAATGGGAAACGAGATGTTTGACTGTGATGGGGCTGCGTGCTGGTGTGTAGGTGGGCTGTGCAGTTTTAACAGAGACATTAGACACACAGGAAGCACCATCATCTACGTATCAGATGCAAAGCAGCGGCACCTTTGACCTTTCACTCTTCAAACCAGCACAAACTTTATTTCTTTGTGTGCGCCGACGTTCCAAACAGGAAAGAATAAAAACGAGCCTCAGTCAGCAGATTCACACTGACACCTGAGCAGCCAGGGGGCGGGACTTAAAGGTAAATTTGACCTCAGTGCCTGTTTTCTTTTAACGATGGTCCAGCTGTCAAAGGGCTAAAGGGCAACTTTAATTTTTTACTTTTATTTTACACCTCAAAATAAAAACCAAACTCAACAAAGAGACATTTTTATGATATCAAACACTGTAACTGCCAGCAGGTCCTCAGGGCGGGCTTTAATGACGCAGCAGCTCAGCTCCTCCAATCAGGCCAGATTCACAAAGTGATGCATGTGGTTACATTTATTTAGTTTTCATTTCTGGCTTTGTGTTAAACTCTCTGTGTAACTGAGTCTGCTGCTGACGAGCTTCTGTGGAAGAGTGATAAATCTGCTCCTCCTCCTCCCGCTCCCGCTCCCCCTCCCACTCCCCCTCCTCCTCCGCCTCCTGCTCCTCCTGCTGCTCCTCCTCTGCCTCTTGCTGCCCCCACCCCAGCCTTCAGAGGGAAATAAAGTCCTGTGGAGGTAATTACTTGCTGTAAGACTTTCCCTCCTCTGATTGCTGCATTACTCTCTAGTCTCTAACCGGCTGAATTACCCACAGTCCCCTCTGGTTATTTCTCTTTTCCTGACCCAATCACCACGCTGCTGCACTGCTTTATTAACACTGCATTAAACCACAGAGGGGGCTAACGGCCACAATTTACCTGATCAGAGTGTGCTGGCTCAGCAGGTTTGTAATGACTGCAGGGAATCATGGGAAACTGAGGCTTAAAGGAGGATGCGATGGAAGTGAAAAGAAGAGATGGTATTTATGGCAGAAGCAAGACAGTGAAGTCTTAATGAAGCCGAGCCTGAAGCACCAACAGCTGCAGTTCCTCTGGTGTCCAGCAGAGGTGCCACAGTGAGTCAGTCCCCATAGACTCCCATGTTAAATAAACACGTTTACAGCTGATACAGAAACTGCTTTGGTCTCTGTGGATAATTTCCTCCTTCATAATAACTATACATAACTCACCTGTTTATATAAAGTTTACATTATTAGGGGCGTGGCCTCTGTGACTGGCAGGTGGATAGCGACACAGGCGGATGTAGCTGCTAGCTGTCTGCCCCCCCCGCCATCATGTGACTTTACCTCCAAGTCCTTGAAACAAGGACACATCAGAGCTGGACTGAAGTGAGTGTCAGGGGACAAACACAAAGTGGTCTCTAATGTGCTCCAGAGGTTTCCCTGTGCTGTCAGCTGACCACAGCAGCCTCTCAGAGCCGGATACACGAAGCAGAGCATTCAGCCTCCTGTGGAAGCTTTAATTGGACCTGCAGCTATAAATGATCAGTGAGTTCTCTCCTTTGAGAGCTCGATAAAAATAGCAGCAGCTTTTTGTGTCTGGACACAAAGCAGGGGATTATTTATTCGGTGTCTGTTTCCAGCCTCCACTTTGTGCTTCTTCATGTCTTTGAACTGATTTTATTCTTTGAATCTATTTTTATGGGATGTTGTGTAATTTGATGGGTTTTTGTGTAATGCTGGTGGATTTAAAGGTGCTGAATTCCAGTCGGTGTAAACAGGAGTCTGGTTTGTAAGGCCGATTCCATGTTGGTGGAGGGCTGCATCTGTTGGCACAGGAAGTTAACGTGGTGGAAAAGCGGCAAGCTCGGTCTCGGGATGTCGCACAGATGTCGGCAGGGGTGTCGTTACAGACGAGGGCCCTCGGCGCATCAATGTGCAGCCTGCAGACGCTGCGTTCAGGGTCACTGCAGTTTGCAGGAGAGGAAATCGTCACTGGTCGTCTCACTAAGTCCAGACAGAAACATGCCAACATCCACACACACACACACACACACACACTCACACACACACACACACACACACACACACAGGCATCCTGATGCTGCTTTGCTTTGACCTGATTCACAGTCAGTCAGACTTTCTTTATCTGCTCTCCAAAAAACTCTTCATGAAAACTGCGTTCAGTTTCGGCTCGAGGACACGGCAGTCTGATTTAAATCATGCTGCACAGTGTAAACTTTGGCTCCATCAGAAAGCTGGATGGAGATGTTTTACACCTTTATGGAAGACCAGGTGGGAGAACGAAGCTCCTACAGATCTAAACTGTTCCTTGGGTATTTTTATGTGCTGATTAACCCATGCAGAGTGTGTTTATGCCAGACAGCCATTTCATTGGACTTTATTATAAGATAGGGACCTGCAACATTACAGAGAATACACTAAAATAATGCAGTATCATGAACATGCTGGACTGTCAGAATAGGCCCCGTTAACACGAGAAGGGCGTTTCCTGTCCCTGAAAACGATGCTTTTTGAAAACGGGGGTGGGGCGGGGTTCCTGGCAGACAGGAAATAACACAGAGGCCTCGTTTACACGAGAACGATCAGGTGGAAACTATGTCGTTTTTCTGTTTTAGTTTTCAAAAAGTAATGCGTACAGATGGAAATGTATTAAAAATGATCTCCACAGAGAACTCGTCATGTGACATGTGACTGATGGGGTTAGGGTTAAGGGTCGCACTGCTCACCCACGTCTGCTTCAAGATGGAGATATCTGAAACTCCCCTCCAGGCTCAAAGAACTGCACTCTGCTGATGGATAGTGAAGTCAGTCACCTGCAGATGTGCACTGTTTCCTGTGGTGTGGGCGCACTGATGCGTGCTGCACTAATATTTGATGCTGGTAACAAGCTACAGCGTCTGCATTAGGAGAGCGGGTGGTGGCACAAAGCCCCGCCCACATATGAAGCAATCGTCATCATTTTTGTTGCAGCTAGTTGCTGAGTAGCGGATATTCAAGGCTCAGGTTGACTCGATGATATATTTGTTACTGCAACGCCATAACTTTCTGGTGCTGCCCCCTTGTGGTGACAGTTTGATTTCCTTTTCCTTACAAACTGCACCTTTAAAACCAGCTGACGTGAATGGAGCTGTTTCCAAACTTCATTTCCAGACGCTCGAGTCCTGCAGGCGAGTCCTGAGAGTGGAAATGAGACACAAACAGCGAGAAACTCAGCAGAGTCATAAATATTAAATGTGATCGAATGCTGGACTGAAAAATGTTCAAGAGTCTGCACACGGTGAGTTTTTCTGTCTGAAGCTCTTCAGCAGCACTGCAGCATCCTCTCTCTTCATACAAGCTGCTGCAGACCCCAGGGGCTGATGGGAAGGAGGCGGGAGCTTCGCATCACACCTTCTCTTTTCAGAAATCGACCTGCAGCCTCGATTGAAGCAGGTGTGATTGTTGTAGCAGCGGCAGAGAGGATGCTGTTGGGGGATTCGTCTGTCTGAAGGCACGGCCCGCGGCCTTCTGGGAAAAAAATGTTACCCAGACCGCTAGCTCAGACAGGGATGACATCAAACCCAAAGTCCCACGGCGAATCGGAGCACGGCGGCAGAACAGAGACGTGACAGCAGCAGGACAGGAGGAAGGTTCAGTTTGAGCAAATGATGAAAACATCCAGACACCGACTGAGAGCGCAGAATAAACTTTATTTATATCGGGGACGCACACAAAAACACAACGTTCCCAAGAAAACCAGAACAACATCAAAGAATCAGGAAGAAATAAAAGAGGAAAATCAGGAGAGAGTTCCAGATTATTCATTACAGTCTGCACTTAATAACATCTACAGAGCACACAGTCTCTGCTGGATTTACACAAACGTGTGTGCTGTGCTTATATTAGCTGATTAACCTGCACCACAGACACACAACACACGCATTGAGGAGAAACACAGCAGTGGGAAATAAAGCAGAATGAGCCTTAAATGCTCAAAGCTGCTACATTAACAGAAAACTTTAATCTTTTTCTTGTTTGTTTCATCCAGATTTTCCATCCCTGTTTGCAGCTTAGAAACAGGAACGCGTGCAGCGGATTTATATTCATACAGAAGATGAAGAGTGTGCTGGGAGAGGTGGGGAGCTTGAGGCAGATGATGATTAAATTGCTTTAATTTCAGTCTTTTCTCTCGTTTCACAGCTACAAACAGAAAAAGGCGGCCGTGTCTGCAGTCAGACTCAGACGTGCAGCTCAGATTAGCAGGTAATGGGCTCCCAGGAGAGCAGGCAGCTTCATTCAGAGCACTTAAAGACACAAATTTACAGCAAAGACCTAAAACAAAGATTCATCCAGAGAAGAAGCTTGTTCAGGAGCACTTTATAGCTTGTGTGGCTGAGAGAAAAGCCCACGTCAGTTCAACACTGCCAACACCTGTACAATCATCCCACCCTGGGAAAAGATGGGTTCCAAGAAAACTCCCAGGATATTCACGCCCGTGATGGTGGATGGAAGCCGCTGACCTCAGCTGGATGTGTTGGTGTCAGCCTAAACGAAGCTCCGGGTAACCCTCTGAACGCTGCTGCTGTCTGCCTTTAGTCAGTCAGAGACCCTTCAGGCAGCACGCGCTGCAGACGCAGCTGGAACTACGTCTCAGTCAAAGTTGCATCATCTTCAGAAGAAACCTGATCATCTGAACATCATGTGAACCACAAACATGACGCGGACATCAAAGTTATCTGCAGGTCAGCTTCACTGAGAGCCTCCGCACACACAGGAAGTGTGAACGGCTGCTTTTCTTTACTCACTGACAGAAACGGAGCATTTTACATTCGCTTTGAACTCTAATAACCGCTCAAACGGCTCGACAAAGGCTCAGCGTGATCAAATAAAAACACTGAGCCAATTGAAGCGCTGGAATCACTCGCAGGCTGACAGGTTTCAAATATTTATAACAAAGCTCAGGAATCTTTCTGACATCCAGCAGCAGCTCAGTGACCTTCAAACTGCACCTGATGAAAGAAATCCTTCATCTCCGCTCAGACGCGTCCTCCCTGTCAGCCTGTTAATGCTCCGAGCGCAGACCCGGCTGGACCCAGCAGGCCAGCTCTTTATCGCACACAGCAGCTTCACACTGCGATCTACACGAATACATTAAAAAAAAAAACCTCTCCTTTGAACACGAATGTGGAACAATTTCTGAGTTAAGAATTCATCGGACTGTGACTGCAGCAGCGTAGGGTCAGGAAGAGTTTCTGTGTGAGCAGAGACGTCGTGTTTACAGCGTTTCATATGCAGAGATGAAACGAGCAAAGACGAGACCACGGAGGCTCGTCTCTGCTGAAACTTTAATCCAGTTTAAACAGGTGAGTTACGGAAACAGCCTCCCCCGTGCTGTGCTGCTCTAAAGTTTTAACGTGGGGCTCTGTGGGGCCTGACTTAGTGTGGGGGGGGGAATGGGGACACATCTTGTGGGTCATTTCTGTCACTCAGTGAATATTGTGCTTCCTAATAACATGCATTCTGTGGTATGCTAAAGTTTGGGCACCCCTGATAATTTTATGATTTTCCTTTATAAATCATTGGTTGTTCGGATCAGTAATTTCAGTTAAATCTATCATATAGCAGACGAACACAGTGCAAAAATTATTTAAACAAAATTAGACAGGTGCATACATTTGGGCACCCTTATTGTTTTATTGATTTGAACACCTTTAGCACTAATTATTGGAACACAATTTGTTTTGTAAGCTCATTGACCCTTGACCTACATACACAGGTGAATCCAATTATGAGAAAGGGTTTGGGTGGCCAATTGCAAGTGTTGACACTTCTTTTCCACCCACACTAATGCACGCACTGGACAGCAAGGGCTCTCCATTGGTCACGAGGCTGCGAGGTCTTCAGCTTCCTCCCAAGAGATGTCAAGGGCTTTGAGGTCGTTGATGAAAGTCCAACTCCAGGTCAGTTGTGGCTGCCTCCAGGTGGAACCCATCGGAATTCCTTCCTTGGTATCCGGCTGTCGTCCATGCGGATGATGTGTCCAGCAAGTTTCAGGTTAGAGGTTGTGTCCTGGAGATGGTGTCCACCCTCTGATATCAGGGTGTGAAAATCAAGATTGGTGAGTCGACGGTGCCCGTCCAAGTTGATGCCTGAGTCGGTGTGGCCCACGTCCATCCTGATGCAGCAGTTTTGTTTTAGCTGGGACTTGAAGAAGAGGATGAAGCTCTGCGGGATGCCACACAGGTGGATATTGTTCCAAAGTGATTCCCGGTGAATGCTGTCAGAAGCCTTCTTGAAGTCTATGAAGTTGATCCAAAGGGTCCTTGTACTCCAGCTGCTCGACGATGCTTCTCAGGACGAATATTTGGTCAGTGCACGATCGGATCATCCTTGCTGACTCCCCCCCCCTCCCCCACACACACACACAAAAAAAACGGGAAAAAAGTGGCGGTCCAACAAAGACTGGGTTTGCATGTGTGATCAAACACATTCTGGGAACAGAAACAAAAATGTCCCCTGATTTGAATTTGAGGGTTTCAGGGTTCTCTTCTGGACAGCTGCTGTTTTAGAGCGAGGACTCCGCTGACACACTGAAGGTCTGATCATCACACCTCACATAGATCTCACCTGAGCTTTGCTGTAAAAGTGAGACATGAGGCACAAGGTAAAATTCCTTTTATGTGTAAACGTCAGTGATGGAAGTCCAGAGGCTGAAGTGGTGTAAAGCGCAGCCCGGCTGGTATAAAATAGATATAAAAGAAATGAGCTTTGAGATGTTTTCCTGGATCAGAGCAGATCATCATCTCCCCAGAATCAGCTCTGAGTCTGAACCAGAGCTCAATAATCAATAAGTTCAGTCTCAGCGTATGCGAGATGTTCTGGTTCTGCACTCAGAGCTCGTCTACTATTTAAATGTCAGTTATTAATTAAATTAGGTTCAGTGTAAAAACTGTCACAGCCCCTCAGATATGTGTGTGTGTGCTGGGTCTAATTGATATGTGACACAGTAATGAGCTGTAATTGTAGCTGTAGGGAAACCTGCTGCAGACTGAAGAGCTGCTGTTTAATGTTGTGCATGTCTGAAGGAGCGTGTTTGGCATGAAGCTGTAATTAAACTGGTTTTTTCTTACAGCTGAGACGTGAAGCCGCTGCACGGCGGCACGAAATCAAACGTTTAAACTTACTTTGTGATTCAGGCAGCAGCTTCACACCACCCTAAGTGTCAGCTTCCATTTTCCAGTTTTCCTGCATGTTTCCAAGTACAGACACATGGAAAAATAACTACCCCCCCCCGAAGTTTGGGGCTTCTTAAAGACTTTGAAATGCAGCGTGCAGATAAATGTTGTACACCATCATTTACTGCAGAGAAGCATCAACACTCTGCAGCTCTGGTTTGTGTTTCTCCCTCAGCAGAAATAACTTCTCAGTCCCCGTCACCACATGTCAAAGGAGACCTTCTCTGTGACTCAGCAGCCGATCTTCAGCTCTTCTCTCTGCGTCATTCAAAGCTCTGACTCGGGTTCACCGCTCACCCTGAAGGTCTCACACTGCATCCCATCACCTGCTGAGCAGCTCGAAGTCGAGTCACAGTGGGTTTGTTTGAGTTTCGGTTCTTCAGTTTTATGTTCTAAAACCTTTCTCCACGTCCGTCCATCTGTCTGTCTCTTAGCTCCTCTGTCTTCTCTTGTTTTCACTTCCTGTTTTATTTTGGTAAGTGTGTGTTCTTGCGTGTTTCCCGTGTGATTACTTCCTGTCTGGTTCTTGTGATTATTAGCCCTCCTGTGTAGCCTTTCTTTCAGCTTCAGCAGAGCTCATTATTCGTTATTAGACCACTTCTTTGTATGTTTATCAGGAAAATGCAGGGCTATTCTCAACTTCCTTTTCCTGCCTCGAACTGCTCACATCCAGGCAGGCAGATGGAGAAAATGAACTGTTTTTATGGCGGGTTTGTTCAGTCAGCGGCATCACCTGATGCGCTCACATTTATCAAGTGCTTTTGCTTCAGACAAACTGTTTCAAAAAGATCACAGTCACTCATGAAAAAAACCAAGGATCTTACAGCATCAAACCGCGGACCCCAGAGTTTCCTGATGGTTGTTTCACGAAGGGCATCCAGCAAAAAAAATAATATTAATAATTGTTTAATAAAATGTTTAAAAATCTGCCGAATCAAACCTGCAGAGCTCCTCGCTGCCGTGAATAACACAGAAAGCAGCTTTGATGGTCATTCAGAGGATTCATGATGCTGAGGATGTACATTCCCTTCTGGGCAAATAAAATCCTCGCTTCCGGGGGTGGGGGGTGGGGGGGGGTGGTAGGGGTGGTTGTACCACATGACCCAGAGCGCCACAGCGGACACATTAAAGTGAACCACAGCAGCTGGAATCGTGTTTGAAGTGTAGGGATCCATCCTTCAGCTCTGCTTTCATTTTCCATCTCCTCCCTCCACCTCTGTGTGTGTGTGTGTGTGTGTGTGTGTGTGTGTGTGTGAGTGTGTGTGTGTGAGTGCGTGTACTTTGATTAAAATAGGGGACATTTTTCAGAATACACACCAGTTGATTGGGGACGGCTTTCCACTTGGGGACAAAAATCCCCGTCCCCAATCTGATTTCATTACAGTTGTATTCTACATGCTCCAACATGCATTTCTCTATTAAAATTTCCATTGTCCCACAAAGTGACTTTTTTCAGATTTCTGTGTGTAAAGGTGTGTATACCCCGCACTACCCCCCCCACTCAATTTGTGTACTATATAATATAATATATAATATATAATCTATAATATATCTAAAGTTTTCAATGTCTCTCTAAAGCATGTAGAAATAGGTACGTCCCCAAAGGTGGGTGTTGTGTCAGGTGTCCCCAAAGGTGGCCTAAGTATGCAGTTGTGTGTGTGTGTGTGAGTGTGTGTTTGGGTGTGTAGGGGGGGCAGCTGTTCAATCCTCCTCCCTGTTTGTTCACTTGTTGTAGTGAATAGGCTGCTTTATTTCTGTGGAGGAGAAAAGAAAAAAGGTGACTGACCTTTGACCTGTGCTCCCTGGCAGCCAATTAGAGTGAGGTGCAGAGGTCGGCCTGTCGATCACAGTGATGGATTATTTGTGCGTTCAGGCTGAGAGAGGAGGACACACAACCTCACTGCTCTGATGTCATTCTCTTCATACCTCCATATGCTGAATAATCACACTGTTTTCCCACAGAGCAGCTGCAGCTCCATCCCTGTTTCTAATGATATTTACTGAAATAAAGCAGCTGAAATGAGCGTGAGCAGCTTCTGTCCTGCAGTGAGTCACTAATGTTCAGATAAACATCAAGGAGACAGACAGATTCTGAGGCAGCTTCTGCACTGTGTGTTTCTCTGCTTTCTCAGAGGTTCATTCTGATAGGCTTCAGAGAGGACCATCTCCTCAGGAGGAGGAAGTCACTCTGAGCACAGCTGTCCTCAGAAGAAACGCAGCGTTTAACACCCTGTGACAGCCCACAGTCGGCTCGGTGTCGGCCCTGAACATGATGTTTA